>PITA01004584.1:0-31113 GCA_004023965.1 Spilogale gracilis | reverse complement strand
AAATGAATGGTCCTGGCCAGTTTCAGAGATCCCCTGTAATTCCATTTCCAATTTATCTATCTTACTGTTTCTCAAAAGTCAGTAATGGTGCTGGGGATTTGTTCAGAATATATCTCCAGAGCTTCAATAGACATTTGATTGGCAAAGAAGTTTTGATGACTTGATGTAGTTCTTAATCAAGGACCTAGAAGTAAGGACTACTACACCTATAGGATTAGAAATCTTTTCATTTGCAAAGTCTTATTTGGAGTGTTCTGGTCATAGTAATACTATAATTACCATATTTAACAGCTTATAAAGCACACACCAAGCATATTCCTTGCCTGCATAATACTGTCTAGGTATCAGCCTTTTAATGGTATCTATCAGCCTTGAAAATATAAGTGATGGGCACCTGGGTGACTCAGTGGGTTAAAGCCGCTGCCTTCAGCTCATGTCATGATCTCAGGGTCCTGAGTTCGAGGCCCGTGTTTGGCTCTCTGCTCAGCGGGGAGCCTGCTTCCTCCTCTCTGCCTGCCTCTCTGCCTACTTGTGATCTCTCTCTCTGTCAAATAAATAAATAAAATATTTTTTAAAAAGAAAATATAAGTGAAATAACTTTTGAAACAGTAATTCTCAAGCTTCAGTGTGCTCAGAATCATCAGGAAACGTCATGAAATGCATAGATCTCAGGCAGGCAGAGCTGAGAAATCCGCATTTCTCAGTATCCAGCCTTGTTCTGAAGCTTATGCTTCTCAGAACATACCTTAAGAAAGGCTGTCCTAAGAGCTCTCTGTCCAGCTACTCTTTAATGCTTCCCAGGAAAAACCCAAACAAACTCCTTCTTTTAGCAGTTGCAGTAGAAGAGCAATAGTTAACTCTTGAATTACAATAGATGTCTCCTCCTAAACTAAAGATTTGAGGGCACAGCTTCATTTGGTCCAGCTATATTATATTCTATAAAAACACCAAAGTTCACAAGTAAGCTGAACGTAGGGGCTGATTTCCCCTCCCCAGCTCTGATCTGTGATGGATTTCGTTCTCTAACCAACAAGTAATTTCTTCTTTGGCATGAAAGATTGGAAGTAAAAAGGAAAAGAGGAGTGAGTAAAGGGATGTGATAATAGATGGCTTGTACAATGAGGGCTAGAAATAAAGCTGTCCAAAAATAACTGAAGCTGAGTTCTTCCACCACACATCTAAAGATTCATATCAGGGTCTAAACAAGGTATGTCAGGTGGCTTAATTAGAAACTCCTGGACTATGTTTCACATACTCATGGGTGGGCCAATGGCTACTTTATTATTTAGGCTTCAGCAAAATGAGATGATAGCAATTATCCAAAAGGATTTGGATTAAATTTTAAAAAGTACCTATTATTTTGTGCCTTAAAATAAAATAAAGCCCCGCATTTAAATGCAGCATATCACTGTTGTTTTTGAGTTTAAATATTAAGGAGCATATTTTGTTCATGATTAAAACAAGACTGATTGTTTAGGGGGTTCAGTGAACGTTTAGTCTGTCCTTACTCTAGGCAGTGTGCTGAAGGAGCACACTGACTAATGCCCCAGGATGGACATTAGGTAACTACTTAATGGAATTTTAATTTGTTTCATTATTAGTAGTAATTGATGTAATTCTGGAGGTGCCTAGTTGGTGCAGTTGGTTAAGCTTCTGACTCTTGGTTTTCGCTCAGGTCTTGCTCTCAGGGTCTTGAGATAGAATACAGCATCAGACTCCGGGCTCAGTGCAGGTGGAGTCTGCTTGAAACTCTCTCTCTCACTCTGCTCTGTGTGCGCACTCTCGAATAAATAAAATAAAATCTTTTTAAAATGTTGATGTAATTCTGATTAGTTGGAAGCTGGAGCTGTCCTGTCAGTCATCCGTCCTGTTTAATCAGAGGTTTCCAGAAGAGGTGGCCCAGGTGCAACTTAAAATGAAAGAAGATAGGTGTTTAATGAATTTCAATTAAAAAATGAAATCATTTTCAAATTAAAAAGAGATATGGAAACTATCTGTCCTAATCTTTTCATTCTGTGACTGAAAAAACCGAGGCCCAGAGGAATTAAAGGACATACTCAAAGTCATATGTTTTGTTTTTCTTGTTTGAGGCATTGTGAAGCTCAAAGACCTCACAGGCCTAACGTGAAAAAGACGGCAGGACGCCCTGGTCCTGTTCTCACAGTAGTCCCCCTGGATTTCATCTAATTCCAACCCTTGATAATCTGTTTTCCACATAGGAAGTAGTTTCTGTTTTCTAAATAGTAAAGGTGTGTAAATGTAAAAGTTGGTCCTAGGTGAGGTACCTAGAACTGAGACCTGTAAGACCTTAAGTACAAGGTCTTTACTTAAGGTGTTTCGCTGGGACAGGGAAGTATGGTAGCTATCCCAGAGTAAGAAATCCCTGACAGAAAAGGCACACACCTCCAGCATTCCCTGGTCTACCTGGAGCTCTGGGCTGTGACTCTCAGCCCTGCCCTGCAGTATTAGCTCATAACTCCAGAGTGGAGCCTGTGATTTACTTTGGGGCTCTGGGCAAGTTCCTGGGCAAGAACCCGGCTGTTCTGCCCTTTCTGTGTTTGTAAACCAGAGAGATGATGCTGATGGCTCCCACACTGCTCCATCAGAGACTCCGTGTGAAATTAGCTCCTGTTTGGGAAGGTTTTTTAAGCACACATTCCACCTCCCTGCTAATATGATTACTAGCACTTTCTTGTAAGAAAGGGCCAAGGCCTCATCCCTTTCTTCCTTTAAAAACAGAACAAAGGGTTTCTTTTCTTGTCTCCCCCTGGCCAAAGAGTTGTTGCTTTAGTGGTTGGTTACCTCCTCAGAAGGTCAGTTTGCTGAGGTTAAGTATTCCCAGGTGCGCCACAAATAAACAACAATAACAACAAAAATGACCTCTGTGGTGGTTCATAAGAGGGTTTCCGAATTATAATAAGCAGGCTTTTCTAACTGTAAAAACATGGCTCCAGCCTGTCTCCATGTCACCTCTGTCCTCAAACGTGTTAGGCCTGGGGTGGGAGGGGAAAACTGTTTATTGGGGCCATCTTTCTGAGGGTCATCGCCAAGGCTTTCCACAAGACGCGTTGAAAACAATGTTTTGGAAGGAAAGTCACTTTTCAATAGCCAAAGAGGTACCTCTTAGAGCACACAGTTCTGCTTCTCACTGCTTGGAAATCCTTTAACAGTTTATGGAAGGCCACTCTTTAAAGCAATCCAACAGCTCCTTTTTCCATAACCTGATTTTAGAGGTGTTTCATTATCTCTAATTACTTGGGGTAAATGGTGATTACTCAGTGTTTTAATCATCAGTTTGGGCAGCAGTTACTCTAAACTCGGGGAAGCCCAGACTCCCATGGGTATTTTTGGAAGGTACTGCGACTAGTCGGTGCATGCTTTCTAGTACCTCTGCACGTGGTCCCCAGGTGAGCCCCGGCCGCTTCCCGGAGCTGGAAGCGGCATCGTCCCGGCCTCGGCAGCAGCTGCCGACTCAAGCAGAGCCCGAGCTTCCGGGACCCGGGCCTGCGAGGCGAGGCCCCGCGGCTGGAAGGGAGGATGTGGGCGGGGCTCCCATCCCAGAAAGGGAGGCGAGCGAGGGCGGAGGGAAGAAGGGAGGGGCTGCCGGGGACTAGGAGGAGGAAGGAAAGAAAGAAAGAGAGCGAGGGAAAGAGGGGGGAAGGAGAAGATGCACGAGGGCAGAGGAGGGAGGGAGGGAGGGAAGGAGAGCGGAGCCCTGCCCGGAAGCTAGGTGAGTGTGGCATCCGAGCGGAGGGAAGGGAGCCTGAGACGCTGCTCGGGGCTGAGTATCTTGCCTCTCTCCCCGATGGGATTCGCGTCCGCGCCGTCTCGAGCCTGCACCCCAGTCCTCGGCCCTTGCCCAGGTTCACTGCAGCTGTTCAGAGGTCCCCAGGAGCTGTTGCTGGCGAGCCCGCTACTGCAGGGACCTATGGTGAGCAAGGCTACCTGGCGAGGGGTGCCGGGCAGAGGGGCCGGGGAGCATCCGTGGGGGGAACCGCGGGGGTGCTCAGCCTCTGGCCACACTAAAGGTGGCCTGTTTTTCCCCCAGCGGAGATGCTAGAGGTAGGGATGCTGGCGCTGAAGGACACCTCCACGTCTGCTACTGCCTCTACCCAGGCTACTTTGTCCGTCGGGCAGCCCCAGGCGATTTCCACCTTCGGTAGGTTCGAGGCAGAAGAGATGGGAAGAAAAGGAGCCTTTAGTTGTGGGTCGCTGGGAAAGACTGCGAGGTGTTGAGTGGAGCGTTTTGCGGGGGCACTGGTGGTCGCGATCTCCCGGACGCGAAGGGCCGGGAGAGAAAGGAGTGTTGGCTCGGCGGCCCGGGCTGTGTGAGGGGGGCCGAGGGACCACGAGGTGGAGGAAGAACACCTAACCAGGGCTCGTTCTCCCACCGGGAGCGCGATCCTGCTGCCTCCCGAGCCCGCGCGCTGCCCGAGGGGCTGCGGGCTGCGTCGAGGGCAGTGTCAACCGAACTGCCCCCGCAGCCAGCGGGAGTCCCAGAGAGCACGCAAACTGTGGCTGCACGACACGTCTTATCCACAAGCTGTTTTCAGGAACTTGCAGCATCCAAGGAGCCTCTGCCCTATCATTTGCTGGTGTAGGGTCTGTAGGGACGCTGGTCGGGACGCCTGGCGCTCCGGGCACGCGTCTTCCTGCGGTGGCGTGACCCATAGGGAGTCGCTGACGAGACGCAATGAGAACCGAGGCTCATACTGGTTCTCCCAGCCCAAAGCCGACGGTCACGGTCCGGTGATTCCCGGGTCCCTGCGGACCTCTCCCCGCCGGAGCTGGGCAGGAGGCCTCAACCACCTCCTGGGAACCGTTTAGGTGGATGGACCGAGAGGATCGCAGATTATGGGCTGAAAGCTTTGTGAGACGTTAAACGCCCCCCCCCCCCCGCAAACATAGACTTGGTAAACTGAGGCCACCTCTGGGCAAACTTCCGCGTCGGGAGAAGACTCTGGTTGGGAAGTGAAGCACAATCGCCAGGAGTTGCATCCCTGGCACCCTTTTCGCCCAAGAAAAGGTTCTGGAGACGAACGTCTTTTGGGGCTTTTGCCTTTTTTAATCGAAGAAAAAATGGGGGAGGGGTAATTGCGTGATTAGAGACGAATCCTACGGAATCCAAAATTGAAACACAACCCGACTAGTCCGGCCTCCGGGTTTTAGCGCCGCGCGCTCCCGCCGCCGCCCGGGGAGATTCCTAGGGGCTCCGGACAGTACAGGGATCCCGGGCGCCGGCCCCTTCCACCGGCCCTTCGCCCCGAGGGGGCTGGCTCTTCTCCGTCTGCTTTTCCCATTTCTACAGCTCCTCCCACGGGGGCATTTTTAGGGTTCCAGGCGTCTGGAAAAAACTCTCCTTGCTCTCCCAGCCCTTCCGCAGTCAGTCCCAGCGGCGGCGCGGGAGCCGGAAAACAGAGCGGCTCTTCGAGCGGCACCGCTCTCGCGCGGCGCGGACGGTCGCGCAGGGGCGCCCGCGGCCTCCACTCCCGGGCCGGCGGTGTGGGGCGGCGCCGGGCAAACGGGGCTCCGAGGAAGGGCGAAGCGATTGAGACTACTCTTCCTCAAACGCTTCCCGCGAGTCCTCCCAAGAAGAAAACCAAATTTGTGTGAGAGAGAAGCGGGCAACCTGAGCCCTCGATCTCTGAAGCCACCCGAGGCTGGAACTTGAAATAGCTTTAGGGAAGGAAAGGCGGGTGCAGTGACCTTAGGAGCGGGAGTCTGGGGTTCGGGACCGCGGGGCGGGCTGGGGCCGAGGCAGAGTCGCGCGGGGCAGGTTTTTGGAAAGGCACCCGTGCAGAACGACCCACGCATGCAGCATCTTCCGTTAGAGTCAGGACATCCCGGTAATTCCTTGAGCTGTGGGTTGGTTAAGATTCTTGAAGAAATATTTGCTGCGACTCTGCAGCTGGTGCAAAGGAGGAAGGGGGTGGGGAAGGAAGTGGCGGGGGGAGGAGTGGTGGTTTCAAAAATAAGACAATCTGGAGAAAGAGAGGGAGAGACGCAGACACAGAGGTCGAGCGCAGGCCGAAAGCTGTTCACGGTTTTCTCGACTCCTGGGAACGCGGTGGGATTTCCTTTCTGCGCCGGGTCGGGAGTTGTAAAACCTCAGCGACATCAAGACCCGAAACTTGTGATGCGCCCTTTCCGCAGCGACGTCTCCTTTTGAGTCCGCCCCTCCGTCTTGAATGGCTCGAGGACCGCTTTCTTTGGGGATTTGCTTTGCTCGGAGTGGACGCCGCAGCCGACGCGGTGCGGACAGTCTCTCCGAAATGGAAGAGCAGAAAATAGCCCAGCGGCCGCTCCCTCCCCACTTTCCCACACGGATCTCCGCCTAACACCTCCCCCACCGGCCCGGTGCTAGACAGGGGCCGCAGCTTTTGGCGAGGAGCTCGAGCGCTCGCCCGGCTCGTCTGAGCACTCGCAGGCGTTCGCCAGGGGAAGACTGGCTGTCGCTGGGAGCAATATTTGGCCTCGCGGAGACCCCGGGGGAAGTGGCACGGTGCGCGCGCGCGCATGTTTGTATGTCCCTCAGCGCTTTCCTTTTTAAGTGCCCCTGGGTTGGTTAGGCTTGGAGCTGCCGAGACACCGCCGCCCCCGCTCCCGGCCCCCTTTGAGCCAAGTTCGCGCTGGAGGCGTAGCCCCTAAAGTGCGCCCCAGATCCTCCAGCTTCAGGCCGCTGCACCGAACGTGGCAGGTAGAAGCGAGGACCGCATCCTCCGCACCCTGCGCGGCTGGGAGCGGCCAGGGGCTGCGCGGAGCGGCTCCCGCCGCGGGCGCAGGGGTTGGCCTCTCCTGGAGGGGGCGGGGCCGCGGGGGAGGACGCGCGGGCCCGTTCACCGCCCGCCGCGGGAAGGGCGGGCTCCTCTGTGTGCGGGGCGGGGCTTCTTCGGTCACGTGACCCGGAGGGGCTGGAAGAAAAACAGAGCCAGTCTGCGCCAGTCTCATTATATTCAAATATTCATTTTAGGAGCCATTCCGTAGTGCCATCCAGAGCAACGCACTGCCGCAGCTCCTCTGAGCCTTTCCAGCAAGTTTGTTCAAGATTGGCTGTCAAGAATCATGGACTGTTATTATATGCCTTGTTTTCTGTCAGTGAGTAGACACCTCTTCCTTCCCCCCTCCTGGGATTTCACTCTGCCCTCCCCACCCCTGCTCGCCTTGGGTCCCTCCCGTCGGACCTTTTTTTTCCAGAGTTCACACTTCGCTTTCTGGCAGCGCTGTCGCTTTCTTCTTGGCCTGGCAGCGCGGGGCTCTGAGCGTACCGGTTTTGTTTAAAGTTCTGCTTGCTCCACTCGCACTCTCAGATGGTGTGCGTTGCAAGAAAGGGGAGCAAGAGGGGGCTAAAGAGATGAAAGGTCCGCAGCTCCGGGTTGTACTTTCTGGGGAACCAACGCAGACACACACACAGACAGACACACACACGCACACGCACACAGACACACACAACTGGGGAGCGCCCCGCGCCCCGGTGCTTGTTCCTAGCTGCTTGTCAAAACTCACAAAGGTCTGTGTCGGAACCGTTTCCACTCCCCCTCCCCGCTTTCCTGGGAGTGAGCGAGCGAGCGCGATCTGATGCTTTTTGCTGGGCATTTCGAACTCATCAGCCACAGTAAAATAAACCGTCAAGCCACTCACTCGGTCAGCTCCCAGACCACGTTCTCCGTCACAGTCTCTGGACCTCGCCGCCCTGTGTCTTCGTCCACCCTCCTTCTCTGAACCAGCTGGAAGTTGTGGAAGCTGAGCTCCGAGGGCGGAGGAAGAAGGGGGGTGGAGGAAGAGGGAGAGAGGCTGAAGGTCTGAAGTGGAGAGCAATGGCATTTTAGTTCTCCCTCCCCCATTCTTTTTTACCCCCTCAATGTTAACTGTTTATCCTTGAAGAAACCAAGCTGAGATCATGGCTCAGATAGCAGTTGAGACAAAAAAAGATTAACAGGATGGAGGCTATCTGATTTGGGGTTATTTGACTGTAAACAAGTTAGACCAAGTAATTACAGGGCAATTCCTACTTTCAGGCCGTGCATGGCTGCAGCTGGTGCTGGTGGGGGGATGTGAGGGAGAAGACACAAACTTGATCTTTCTGACCTGTTTTACATCTTGACCCTCCATCACTAGCCTTATATGCATATGCAGAGACATCTCTATTTCTCTCTCGTTATTGGTGTTTATTTATTCTTTAACCTTCCACCTCCTCCCCCTCCCCAGAGACACCATGATTCCTGGTAACCGAATGCTGATGGTCGTTTTATTATGCCAAGTCCTGCTAGGAGGCTCGAGCCATGCTAGTTTGATACCTGAGACGGGGAAGAAAAAAGTCGCCGAGATTCAGGGCCACGCGGGAGGACGCCGCTCAGGGCAGAGCCATGAGCTCCTGCGGGACTTCGAGGCTACACTTCTGCAGATGTTCGGGCTGCGCCGCCGCCCGCAGCCGAGCAAGAGCGCCGTCATCCCAGATTACATGCGGGATCTTTACCGGCTCCAGTCTGGGGAGGAGGAGGAGGAAGAGCAGATCCACAGCATCGGTCTGGAGTACCCGGAGCGCCCCGCCAGTAGGGCCAACACCGTGAGGAGCTTCCACCACGAAGGTCAGTCCCAGCGGAGAGTCCCGGTCAGGGGAGGGCTAGTAGGGCTGGTTGGTGGGGCGGTGGAAGCCCTGGGGGAGAGGAGTTCAGGTTACATCAAAGCCCCAAATCCTGGAGGTGGGGGAACAGAGCCGCTTACCTCCGAGAGCTGTGGCTGAATTTATTTTTTGGAGACAGAGGGGAGGAGTTGGGGGAAGGGAAATGACACCACTCAGACGTGGGCTAGCCCCTGTGGTGTGTTTTTGCTATATCAAAGCCTTTTCTGCCAGGTTTTCGGCCCGTTTTTTTTTTTTTTTCAAAGCACCTACTGAACTTAATATTACAGCTGTGTGTTTGTCAGGTTTATTCAATAGGGGCCTTGTAATCCGATCTGAATGTTTCCTAGCGGATGTTTCTTTTCCAAAGTAAATCTGAGTTATTAATCCACCAGCATCATTACTGTGTTGGAATTTATTTTCCCCTCTGTAACATGATCAACAAGGCATGCTCTGTGTTTCCAAGATCGCTGGGGAAATGTTTAGTAACATACTCAAAAGTGGAAGAAGAGGGAGAGGGTAGTTGTGTGCATGTTTCCTTCTGCCTCTGCTCTGTTAGCCCCCCTTTTTCTTTATAACCACTTGTAAAGAAAACTGTACACAAAGCTAAGAGAGCTTTAAAAGGGGAGTCTGATGGTGGAGTACGGAGTTGACACATGGAAATTATTAGACATATAAAGGAGGTTGCGAGATACCTTCTGTCTTTGGTGCTTGCTTAATGATAGCTAAGTTTTGCTGGTTTGCTAGCTGCCCATTTATCTGTTCCTTCAAATTAAAAGATAGATTTATTTCCCCAAATGGGCTTCCACTATGTAAGTAGAATTCAGAACTCATCACCCAAAGCTCTTTGACTGAAGCTATTTCTTGACTTTTTGATTTCTCAGAAAAGTTAATGTGCTTTTATTTATTTATTTTCTTTTCCCTTTTTCTTTTTCCTCCTTACCATGTCTAGAACATTTGGAGAACATCCCAGGGACCAGTGAAAAATCTTTTCGATTCCTCTTTAACCTCAGCAGCATCCCAGAGAACGAGGTGATCTCCTCTGCAGAGCTTCGACTCTTCCGGGAGCAGGTGAACCAGGGCCCTGATTGGGAGCAGGGCTTCCACCGAATAAACATTTATGAGGTTATGAAGCCCCTGGCAGAAGTGGTGCCTGGGCACCTCATCACACGACTACTGGACACGAGACTGGTCCACCACAATGTGACACGGTGGGAAACTTTTGATGTGAGCCCTGCGGTCCTTCGCTGGACCCGGGAGAAGCAGCCAAACTACGGGCTGGCCATTGAGGTGACTCACCTCCATCAGACACGGACCCACCAGGGCCAGCATGTCAGGATTAGCCGATCGTTACCTCAAGGGAGTGGGGATTGGGCCCAGCTCCGGCCCCTCCTGGTCACTTTTGGCCATGATGGCCGTGGACATGCCTTGACCCGACGCCAGAGGGCCAAGCGGAGCCCCAAGCATCACCCACAGCGGGCCCGGAAGAAGAATAAAAACTGCCGGCGCCACTCGCTCTATGTGGACTTCAGCGATGTGGGCTGGAACGACTGGATTGTGGCCCCACCAGGCTACCAGGCCTTCTACTGCCATGGGGACTGCCCGTTTCCACTGGCTGACCACCTCAACTCAACCAACCATGCCATCGTGCAGACCCTGGTCAACTCTGTCAACTCCAGTATCCCCAAAGCCTGTTGTGTTCCCACTGAACTGAGCGCCATCTCCATGCTGTACCTGGATGAGTATGACAAGGTGGTACTGAAAAACTATCAGGAGATGGTAGTAGAGGGATGTGGGTGTCGCTGAGATCAGGCAGTCCTTGGGGACACACACGTTCCCATCCACTCACCCACACACTACACAGACTGCTTCCTTATAGCTGGACTTTTATCTTTAAAAAAAAAAAAAAAAGAAAAGAAAAGAAGAGAAAAAAAACCTAAACATTCACCTTGACCTTATTTATGACGTTACGTGCAAATGTTTTGACCATATTGATCATATATTTTGACAAAATATATTTATAACTACATATTAAAAGAAAAAATAAAATGAGTCATTATTTTAAAGGTACCCTGTTCCTTTTCTCTTTAATCCTTCTTCCTTCTGCCCCCATCTCTTCTGAATGAGATTTTTTTTTTCCGGTTGAGGAGGGGCTGGGGGCAAGATGGAAGTCAGAGGGTGGTAACTGGAGGTGGTTAGGTTGGAGGGACAGGAAATAAACTAATGGTAGAGAGATGGTAATTGCCAGGATGAATTGTTTTCCATTTCTATTTAATGTTAACAAGGATGCAGTATCCTCTCCCATCTGGATGACACATGCCTTGGAGAAACAGTGGGATGAAAGGAGCAGGCCAGATTAAAGACCCAGTTTGGGGCTCCTTGTACATCTTCTGTTTTTGCTCACCTGTTAGAGGTGTGTCCCAGCTGAGTCTCAACTCTAGGAAATAATTCCCACCACAGCTTTTATGATACCATAGGGTGTCTCCAGTCATGATAGGCACCAATGTTGTATTTTCAAACCCAAACTAACTTGCATGTGAGTGTATGTGTGTGTGTGTGTGAGAACAGGATTTTGAGGTGGCGGTGAAGTAGGTTTTATTCAATAGAACAAATAATGTGCCTTACTTTTGAAAAGTTTGGTGATCATATTTTAATATACCAGATGATGGAATTCTCCAGTGTTTCTTGCCTTTTTCTCCTTGTCTCCTAGTCCCCACATGAAAGCCTTCATGGAGTTCAAAATTCTAACAGTTTGGGCTAGATGGCAATGGGATCCAAAACTGAAGGAGGCCCTGTGAAAACTTTGTTTTCAGTCTGAAAGTCCAATGCCAGCTTTACAATCTGAAGTCCAATGCCAGCTCCTCTTCTCAAGAGCTGGGCAGAAAATGAGATACTTGCTGAATGTGCTATTCCGAGCCAGGGTTTCTTCAAGGAGAAAGCCCACTTTGGGGCCAAAAAGGAAAATGCTAATGTTGAGTACCCCTCAGTTAGGGGCTTGCCAGTAAGGCAGAGAATTGGCTCCTTGGAATGACATGTATATAAAAGCTAAGAGGACCAGAGGAAGAGACCTTCACTTTTTCTTACTTGTCACTAGCAACTAAATTAAGCCTTGGCCTTTTTGACCTTCTTAGGTTCATGTCTTTCGTGTATACTTTTTCCTGCATAAGGTTGGTAGGTTTGAGGCCAAAGCTGTGTCTTTGGACAATCTGTGTGAGGTGGACTGACAGGAGTGTGTTTCTCCCTTATGAAGGTGGAGGTACCAGTGGTGGTGGTGGTGGGGTAGTGTGCGACCCCTTGCATTCAGGTATGCAACTCTTCTTGTGCTCTTGAGGGTGGGGAAGGTGAAGGAGGATTCATTTTTGTTTTTAATTACTGAAGTCCTACAATCCTCCAAAAGGAGCAGCTTAGTGGAAACCAATAAAGATAGAAGTGGAGCAGTTGCCAAAGCCCCAGCTCCCTGGAGAGCGCAGGTGGAGAGAGGAGATCAGAGCCCCAGGCAAAGGCAGCAAGACTCCTCAGTTCCTCTAAAACTCCCTGCATAGAGGGATACTTTCTCCCCCTCTTCAAGCCCCCCAGGTCGCTGCCCCTTTGATTAATGGTATGGAGGTCGAATAAATCATTTAGGGGAAGCCCATTATGGATCCCCCTCAGGCGGCCTCGATTTGTTTTGCCCGATTTCCAGCAACTTTCTGAAATGTCCGTGTTATTGGTACGGAACCCCCATATCTCTAGTGCTGGGACAAATTCTCAGAGGGCGAATCCCTAGCTTGGTGGCTGCTGGGCTCAGGTCACTTTCTAGCAACCACCCTGCCCCCCCAACCTCCCCCGTCAACTGGCTTATTTTCAGGAATGGATAATGTTGTTTATTTGTTCAGCCAAATATTTGGTCTGGGGAATTTACCGTGAAATTCTGTGAATTGCATATACCTAGTTAACAAAATAGTCCTAATGCCACAAATGCTAGCATGAAAAACAACGAGCTACAGCCAGCTTTAACTCTTTAAATTCTGTTTGAAGGCATAGTCCTGAGGCCCCGGGGAGATAAGGGGTTGAATGTGTGTGGAAATGCTTTAATTTAGGGGTCAGTGTTACGTTTTGGACTAATGCTCGACCGAGTACTTCACGGAAGTTGTAGACTGATACAGGACATCGTTTTGGGATCCAGCCTGCCACCCCGCTCCCCGCCCCCTCTTCCCCCATCTCTCTGTCCCAGGGAAACGTTCCCCTTACTTAAAGAAAGATGGGGAGGGAGAATCGCTCTAGAGTTCAGCTAAGTCGTAACCACATCAGAAGAGCACTCGGTCGATCCCCGCCCAACCTTTAAACTGGAACAGGCTTCCTAGTAGCTTAAAGAAAAAGAGGGAAAGGGGTAGGGGCCCGGAACGCATCACACATTCCCCGGCTTGCGTTGCATAATGCGTTCGGAACCTGCCAGGTGACCTGCTGACTTTGTTTTCTGTCTTGACCGTGCTTCATTCCAGCACCCGCCCCGCCGCCGGGCAGCACCCCACAGAGAGGGCTCTGGGCAGCGGCGGCGCTGGCAGACCCCAATAATCACCCGGCCTTGGACCGAAGTCAAGATCCGGCCGCACAGGCTCCGCCCCGCGCCTGCTCACGGAGCTGCCCCGGCGCGCGGCACCGGCCGCTGCGGGGGCGCCAGGGGGCGTCCTCCCCGCCCCGGACGAGACCGGGCACTCGGGGGCGGTGCGGTGGACGCTCCTTGGGCTGCTCCTAGCAGCCTCCTCCAAGCCAGACTGCGGATTTCGGGTCTCCCTCCCCTTCCCCACCCCCAGAGCTAACCATCGGCCCAGCTCGGCCGCACTCTGGGCCCCGGGGCTCAGGTGAAGCTCTGCAAAGACAGATGGATCTGATTAGCGCACGTTGGTCCTAAGGGCGGGTGCTCGGCACATTTAACTTGAAATGGGGTCAAGGGGCCCTGCAGAGCCGTGGAGTCTGGGGGGAAAAGCTCACCCGGGTGGAGGGGCGTCAAAAGGGTCAAGATCTTTAGCGACGGGGGCTCTGCTTGCACTACACTCATAGTAGGTCCGCATAAAACTGGGAGCGTGGGTGAGTGGAGAACAGACCCCCTGACAGAGGGTCGGACATCAGGCTGGTGGCACTGGCTGCCCTCTCAGCCTCTTAGGGAGGCACTGAGCCCTGGGGTCCCGCTGAATTGCCTCCACGCGTCCCCATTGCAGGGAAGGAGAACAGAAGGGGCCGAGAGTGTGCAAGAATGGGTTGACTGATTTCTTTCAGAAATGAGATGCCGAGCCCATGATACTGGACAGCACCTCAGCTGACCTCCTCTGGGCCTGCCAGGGACGCACAGCGCCCATTCCCTCACCCAAAGGCCAGAGCTCAAAATGGTGACCACCCTAAGATGAATCGAGGAAAATAAAGCCTGAGGCCCAAGTCTCCAAACTGTTTGATACTTTGATACTCCATGATACTTTTGCTTCAAGACACAGCAAATCGTATAAAATGTACTCACACTCTGTTTTTTAAACGAAAAGAATAATACAAAAACAACGTTGGTGATCTTACATTACCTGAGAAATCAGAAATTTATTAGTGTGCCCTGGAGGAATTTAGGATAACTGGGGGACTGCCGAAGTAGAATTGATGCAGAGGTATTATGACATATTATTTGAGATAGACTATCACCGATTTAAAACTGGAAATATATTCAGAGTGGAAATATAGTGTGGCTTGTGGCCCCATTTCCCCATGCTTTCACACTTAGTGGCAGAATAAATACACTGCTCGAAGCTGCAGTGGTTGCCCATGAAGCAAAGTGGCTGGGTTTAGGAGAAAATTGTCAATTGCTCTAATATTTTTAAAAAACTGGAATGTTTGAAAAACAAATAAGAAAACTCAAGATGGGCAACATTTAGTCAAGCCTAGAAAAAGAAATCAGTCTTTGGCCACCGAGGAAGCCATTTGAAATTAGAATTCATAAATCACTTCACCTAAAGTATCAACTAAACCAAGTTCCAATTGTCTCTGTTTTTTCTCTCTTCAAAATAGTCTTTAAGAACCCTGAATGAAAATATAAATGTTGTTTTGTGGTTCAGAACTATTCAGAAAATATAATACTATAGGATTCATTGCTATAGAAATGTTTACCTCAAAAATGTGAAATTTGAGGAAAAGAAGACAAGATGGAACAATAATTTGCTGAGTTTTGTTACTAATGAGAATTTCTTAAGCCCGGTTTCAGTAGGTTTCACCACAGTTTCTGAAGAAAAGATCTTGTTGATCTCCCTTGACATAACTTGGTTTCTAACAGAAATATTTAAAAATAACAAGCCCCCCCCCCCCAAGTCCTTGAATCCCTTTTGTCCAGAGTGCAAATAGATTCTGGTTTTGCATAGTTTCATTGTCAGTCCCTCAGCAATATGTTTATTTGGTTTAATTAACTGATTCCATAGCCAGCAGATAATTTTCCTAGGGATCGAAAACATACCAATTGAGAGTTTAAAATACTGGATTCCATTCTTCACTCCTGAAATTGTTTTTCTGTCCCTCTGGTTCCAGAAACTGACTCCATCCTGTGCGTAGTTGCCCATAATTCAGTTGAGAAAATGTATAACTCTGTTCATCTTAAGCTTTATGTTGATTTAATTTTTAATCCTTATCATTTGTTTTCAAAGCAGTTTTTATTAAGACTGGACCCAGGGGAAGAGTCCAAAGATACACACTTTATTGGGGGTGGGGAGGAGAGGGAGAGAGAAGAAGAAAAATTTCTAATTGAATTCAATTTGGCTTAAACTTATGTTGATTATTCTGAAAAAAAATGTAGTCCTGTTTTTCAAGGATAACAACAGGTATAGTTAAGGATATACCCAACATCCCTTGAATTCACCTAGGATTCCTAAGTAGAAAAGGTGTATATTTCAAGAACTAACTTATAAAAACCCCTTTTAATTAGTCAGTGAGAGCTATATAATCCAAAGCATTAACTTCACCTCAGAAACTTCAGACTCATGTATTCAATATGCAACTGTAAGATCTCATTCTAGTTCCTTAAATGCAACCACATCTTTCTTCCTTCTCTTGTTTCTAGTCTGTATTTAAATATTTTAAAGAAATTTATAAGAAAGCAAATTTCCTGGGAGCTTCATCATCTGAAAACAACTATTTATGTTTTCTCGTGTGGTTTTTCAGCTTTTTTGGGGGTATATTTGCATATTTTCATACAACTTTTATTTTTTCTTCTGTTTTTCTTAATTTCAGATAACTTAATAACCGTAATGTATTCAAGATCTCAAATGCACGGTTTATATGCATGGAAATGTGGATCATTTTCCCTCCTTTGTGAAAGTAAGCTGGGTATAAAACTGACTTAGTTATCCTCAGGTAATTTTAAGTAGCCTGGCTATCATTTCCAAATTTCATTAAGATTCCTACCGATTTTGTTAAGTCTCAAATGTTGTGGTCCCTGTACTAAAGAGAATGCTCCTTGTGTTCCTTGACATCTAGCACTCAGACAATTTTTTACTGGAGAACTTGTACCCGCCTGATTTGGTCATCTGTGGAATGTGTGCCTTCTCTGCAGAAAGTATGGACCCAGAGGAGGGAAGACATGCTCAAGAGCTTCTCATACATTCAGAAGTCATTGGCTGAACAATTTCCTACCGGACTCAACGTGTGACCCTCTTTTGCTTGCCTTGACTTACTGCACTGGTTTTCTTGGGAACTGAGAACCATGGACAGAGAGGCAGAATTATCTAAATATAGTAATTACCAAATTGGAATCTATTCAGTTAGGTTACTAGGCTCAGAACCGACCTTGACACTTGGAACCTTTAGATTCCAGTTGCTTGAGGTCAAACACAAATGTCGAGCTGCTGAGTGATTTCCACATGCTTCTTTTGTGTATCTTAACTAGGGCAGACAAAAGATGTTTTTCCAATGGGACTCATTCTTTAGGAGGCCTGACCCTTGAAGGAGCAAACTAATCTCAGGTGATTTTGAGGTTTTAGGGCACTAAGAGAACTTTTAGAGCATGGAGAAGTAATTTGTTCAATGGTACCTTAAAAGAGTTAATTTATCTCCAAAAGGTGAGCTCCTTTACTATCAGGAGTCCTTCACTTCCTCTGAGATCAGACTCATAATTTGCATAGCAAAGCATTCCATTTCGTTGGAGAGGAGGGGGTGGGGACCGCTAACAAGGAGAGTCCCTTTTCCCACAGTCTTTCACAACTCAGGAGTGTGCTAAATGGGTTTGATCAACCTTTCCCCTCCCCTGAACTCCAAAAGTTCAGACTCTTTTGCTCATTATCTATCGTGAGACTGAGCAGTTTTTCCGGATGGAAGAGTTGTAGGATTTAGCATATAGTTGTTGAGAGAACAGGTCTGCTAAGCCTCGTTGTTTGGTGTGGCCACTCAGTGTTGACTTACATGTGAAACTTCAGGAAAACAAACAGACCCCACTCACATCCCTTCTCCTCTTTACAGACGTAACATTTTATTTTTAATAAAAAAAACCCAGATAAATTGAGGAGGAGGTTTTTCATATATTGATGACACTCTGCTTGGGAATTAGACAAATTCATTTTGAGATTATATTTGTCACTTGGTTATCCTGCTCCTTCCACTCGGAGTCATCCAGGCAGTTAAATCGCAGCCTGGACTACACTAGGTACAGATGATTGTTTATTTGGTTGTTACTTAATGGTTCTCCAGAAGGACCTGGTGATTTGTTTTAACCAAATATGCCCTACCTTAGAGACCCACCATCAAAAGTACAGGGGGATCTTCAGCATTCTAGAAGATTGAACACTCTGAGGTTCAAATTCACATGAGATTTATTGGGGCCTCTTTTAACGTGTCTAGTATTTCCAAGTTGGGAGCTCAGCCACAGGGATCGGAGGGAAGAAACTAGGCTCTAATAGGCTCTGTCAATCAGAAGGGGCAGTTACAAAAATATAAAAGATTTGCTGCTAGACGCCAAACTGTGATTTTGGGTTGACACTATTACATTTTGAGCATTTATAGGAGAATCCAAATCTTGCTATATCTCCCTGAGATCAATGATGTTGTATGACAAGGCATAGTGACTTTAAGAACAGTAAATTTAGGGAAATATTAGAGGAAGAGAATGACAAACAGGACAAAATAATCTGTGGTCTTTTCTGCAGGGTTTTACCCATTGACAGAGTTTACAGGCTTCTCTAAGAGCAGCGTGGCTCTGGGGTGGGGAGTATGAGTAGGGGAGAGTCAGGAAGGGCCTTCTATTTTTCCTAGAATAAGGAATATGAACATGTACTCAGGTTGTGCATACATAATCAAATACAAATACCCAGAATTTTAAACAAAAAAGTAGGCGTCTCCTAAAATAAACATGAATTTATGTAGAATTGATTGCATCCCCGTGTTGTAATGCTGGGACTGTTGTTTTTGTTTGTTTCTTAAAAGGCATAGATATGTGAATAGGCAGAAGTCTGGCATCGGTGGGAAAACTCTGTTATGATGAACCTGAAAATGCCCCCTAGATTAACTGAATGCAACACCCAAATCTCCTTGAACATATTGTATGGCACTTGAAAGATATTCAGAAGGGTCAATGAATGGGGAAGAATATTCCCTCAAGTTTTAGGGTAATAGTAGTAGACTGGCCTTAGCAGATATAAAAATGCTATAAAATGACAATTATAAGAAGCTCTTGTTATTAGGTAATCAACAGAAAAAGGGATAAGTGAAATAAGCAGATAGATGGAAATAATTTAAGATATTGTTAGAGCTTGACACCTGACAAATTAGAAAAACATAGGTGTAGTTATAGGAATTACCAAGAAATGCCACTTGGTTAAATGCATATCCTGCAAAAATGATGGAATAGTGTTGTGTAACTCACACCAATCTTTAGAAACATATTAAACACAATATGTCTAAACATATTAAAGAGCTAATCATGTTCTCAAGTATAGGAAAATTGAATTGCTTATTATCTAACCTATTAAAGAAACACATTCAGACTGTTTAAGAAATTGAGGATATCATTATAGGTGAAGAAACGAGATTAGATAGGCAGAGGTTTTTAAAAAATTTATAACAAAACCTAATACATATAAAAGGCAAAACAACCCAGTATGACTAGGACAAGTACTTGATGAATATTTACTATAAATATAAAAATTATGGCTATAATCCAAAGTCCATATGAAGATTTATAGTTGAAGTAACTATAACTGAACAGTCTGAACAGTCACTTTAGACCAGAGGTTAGGAAGCTTTTTCTGTGAAGGGCTGGACAGTAAGTATTTCACGCTTTGTGGGCCATGGGTCTCTGCTCTTGTTGTACAAGAGCAGCCATAGAGAATAGCAAACAACTGCATGAGGCCATGTCTCAATAAAACTTTATTTATGAACACAGAAATTTGAATTGCATATAATTTTCACATGTTATAAAATAGTCTTTTTATTTTGATTTCTAAAGACTAAAAATATATTACTGAACCCTAGATACAAAATTAATGATATGCTATATGTTGGTTAATTAAATTTAAATTAAAAAAACACTAAAAATATAAAACCTAGTCTTAGTTTGTGGGCTATACCGCAATAGCAGCAGCCTGGATTTGGCCTGAAAGGAGCAGACTGTCAACTCCTGCTTTTAGCCAGTGTTCCCTGAAGAATTTTCCTTGAAAAAATAGTCTCAAGGGCTTTTTTTATGAAAAAAGAGTGCTGTGACCAAATATACTTGGGAAACCCCTGAACTCTGTTACCCTCTTAGACGTTTACAATGAACGTTCACATTGTAAAACCCTTGAAAAATCTCACAGGGAGAAACCTGCTTAACTTAGGTCAAGCAGTGATGCTTCAACTTATTTAACCATAGTATCCCCCTTTGTCCCACAGATTTTCAGCCCTGTAAGGCTTTGGCCTGACTGGGCCTTTCCCCATCTCCCTGAGGACACTTCTGGCCTCTTCTTCTTGATTAGATACCTGCCACCCAGGTCTTCTTTCTGTTGTTTAACCACCAAATATGTTCGTTCCTGCCTTGAATGTTCTTCTGTCCGCCGTTCCCTGCATCTAAGAGTTTCTGCCACAAGATCTTCACAAGGCTGGCTTTCTTGTTTGGTTCCTGACTCCAGTGTTTCCTTCTCCGTGAGACATCTCTGACGTGCTATTCTAAACAGCTCTCCATTCAGCCTGCTTAAGGACGGGATTGAGACTGTGTTCTTCACTGAAAGTTATAAGAAATTTTCTCTGTGTGAGTGTATGTATCATCTTCTCACTGCAAAGAAAGCTCCATGAGAGTGAGAACCTTGCTCCTTTTGTCTTTCTTTGATCATCTTGTCCCTAAATGAAGCATCTGCCACATAAAATACATGCAATATGGTTTTATCTAGAGAGATCGAAAGAGATACAGAAATAGAGATACAGATGGGGGGAGAGGAGGAAGGGGAAGAGAAAGTATTCCACAGATCACATTTCACATTTTTTGAAATACTATTTAATGCAAGAGAAAACACAAATGCTAAATTATCACCATGAAAAAATGTGCAATGTCACTAGTAGTTAATGCAAATTAATACCACATAAAAATTACATTCCAACTCCAATTACTCTAAACAGTTCATGTAATCACACCCATCAATTGCCGATGTTTCTCTAAATGGATCCTTTTTTTTTTTTTTTTCCTTCTGGGCATCCAAGGAAACTGCAATCAGAACTATAAAATCGTTTATACTCTTTGACACTTTTGGGAACACACTTCATATAAATAATACGTAGAGGAAAACAGTATTGTTTCCAGTAGGTTGATATCAACACTACAAAGATAGGAAGCAATCTTTCTGTACTTGCTAAAATTGACAAGAGTGTAAATCACATCAATACTTGGACTTGTTTATTAAGCAATAGTAAATGAGAGGAGCAGAACACATGTCCTCTGACTGCACTGATGTAAAAAGTGCGTGCACCCACTAAACATAGCCAGATAAGAAACTGCAATAGAGCATATTAAATTTCATGTTTGTTGTCGTCTATTCTCTGAAAAGTTAAAAAGTTGAATGAGAGAGAGAGAGAGAGAGAGAGAGAGAGAGAGAGATTGGAACTTACCTGCATGGAGGAGAGAAAACCAGTTCTTCACATGCTTTGTTTGAGGTCAAAGACAGAAGACTTAAATATCCTGAATAGTGGTAAACTTACTATCTTTTTCAGCCTTGCCAGGTAAGTCTGAGCCTGTGTTCCCAAAGACATTTCTGTCATCTCACTTTAGCTGTGCTCTGAGTCCTTTAAGAAGCAGAGGGCACTATGCATTATGAAGTATTTGCATTAAGTAGGGTCTGTTGGCATAAATTACATGGAAGACACGAGTTCCTACACTTTGAATTTATTAGCTCTGTCCTCTTGGTTTTAATCATTAACAAACACCTGCTGTCTAAAACTTTCGAGAAGAAAAACTTTCCCATGCAGAGATTAACTAAGGGGCAAAAGCCTGGGCCCGTATTTACAGGGTGCGTGGGGGTTCCAGTCCAGTAAGGAGTGAATACCAAAGTACCCGCCTGAGTGCTTTGCAAAACTGTTTGAGCTGAGATATGAAGATCTACATGTGTATTAGTGAGCTCTGTGGATGAGCTGGGCTGAGGAGGACTGTTACCTCATTATTGCCTCCACAGCCTCTGACGAATGGAGCTGGGCCTCATAGTCTGCACTGGAGTGGGCGTCTTATGGATGGTGGGGATTAATTAATGCTTATGATGACTTATCCAGATTCACAGGAGAAAAGTACTATGTAAAAGGCACTGTGTTAACGTGTTTGGGAAAATGATGCCTTTTAAAAAGAAAAAAATTTTTTAAGGAGCCAATTGGTTAGAAATGTTGTCATTCTAAAGATTCATTTTAATGCATTTGAAAGTTTTGGGCAGTCTTTTCTCATCATACAAGTCAGGCTTATTTGGAGTATAGTGAATATCTTAACAGCATACAAACTTGAAGAATTGAGATTTGACCTGGCTTCATATATATAATAAATCATCATTCTCATCAATGAATAAATTCAATCAATTGTTCAGGTCATATAGGTCGTTATGCCCCTTTATTGTGTGCAGAGTAAGCAAATATAATCTTTGCCAAATATCATACTTTATAATGCAGGAATAATTTTTACTGAAGTTTAAAGAAACAGAATGGCTCGTCATGTATATTCACATATAATTTTCATCTTGGCTTTAAAAAATGAAAGCATAATATAAAAAATATGTTTGAAGTGCTATGTATTGAAATTTATCATTTCAGATGGTAAATCAGATAGCTGGCTTCTTTTGTGTGCTTTCTTTTAAAAAGAGTGTTTAAACACTGGAGACAGAAAATAAGTACAGTTAATGTAAAGTTGCACAGTTGAAATAAATTTCACACAATATTTGTAATGTCATTAGCTCACCTACATGACATGAGATGTAGAAACAGATTTTACTAATTAAAAAAAAATTTATTAACATATAATGTATTACCTGTTTTGGGGGATACAGGTGTGTGATTCATCAGTCATACACAATTCATAGCACTCACCATAGCACATAACCTCCCCAATGTCCATCACCCAGCCACCCAGCCCTCCCATGCCCCCCTTCCTGCAATATTTAGTAGATTACCTGTAATTTTAAAGACAATGTAATATGAGAATATAGGGCACCTGGGTGGCTCAGTCAGTTAAGCGTCTGCCTTTGGCTCAGGTGCATGATCTCAGGGTCCTGGGATCCAGGCCCGAATCCGGCTCACTAGTCAGCGGGGAGTCTGCTTCTCCCTTTCCCTCTGCCTGCTGCTCCCCCGTTAGTGCTCTTGTGTCAAATAAATAAATAAAATTTTAAAAAATACAAAGTAACATGAGAATAAATTACTAACTGATGTGTACTTCCTTAAGCTTATGAACCTGTGTTCTAGGTGTGTATGAAACCTCAAATTAGCATAGTTCTCAGCAACGAGAAGCATGCCTGGTGTTCTAGGGAAAATTATTCCACAGACAAGGTGTCATCATCTTATTTAATTTAGAATAATTGTTTTTTTAATACTAGAGAATTATCCTTTCTTTATTATTAAAGGAGATGCCTGGAATGTCCTCACTATTACACTGTAATTTCCCTGTAACAGATGCTGAACTCAGTGCCTCCAGTTCACTCATTCGAAAGTGTTTCATTAGGCTAAAGGCACTTAGTAGCAGAGCTGTAAAATAAGGAAAGTCACTCAGGTGCTGGAGACCACAGATACGAAAGATTTTGTGCTCCTTACCTTGGGTTTGAATGATTTGATAGCTCTTTATCCTTTTCTCAGGTGTGCAAATCATTCTCTTCTTTAAATCACATTTTTAACAGAAAACTGTTCCTGGTCCGTTCACCTAGGGAAATATGAAGATGTTACAGAGAATCTTGTGTCATCCATTCATAAAGTCACGAATCTAGAAACTCAGTCTGTTGCACACTGATCTATAATATTTATGCTTTTCAAAATGAAAGGATGATTTTCAGCATGAAGACTGGAATGCCTCAAATGAGAATTAGGCCAGGGTACCAAGGAAGCCTATGAAGACAGGGTAGGATGTGTTAGGGGTGAATTTGGAAAAGCCCAAGGGAAGAAAAGATCAAACCAAGAAGAAAACTGTAGTGGGATTTGATTTGATGAAGAAAGCGAATTCATAGCAGAAAACAACCCGTGTTTAGACTTAGATTTTACATCAGGTCAAGTGCAAGCAGGAAACCAGAACACATAACATCGATGAGGGCAGAAAACCCAACTGGCATGAGGAACTTGTGAAAGCTTAGGTAATTGATATGGCAGTATGCAGATCTTTGGGTTCTAATGATTAACATCATATGGTCAAAGAAGAATTGAGTGAAATCACCATAAAGTGTGAAAGAAACATTCTGAAGAATTTGGAGTTCAGTGACAAAGATGCTTAAATAAAATAATAAATATATTTTTAAAAAGAAAACTAATCAGTTCACCAATCTAATATGTGGAGTGATTCAAGTCTATCACAAATTGTCTTAAATACAAGCTTTCATAGAGCAAGTGAAATTTGAACTAGACCTTAAAGGTTGAGAATTGGATCCCTTCAGAAGTTTCTGACCTCCTGTATCCCATGTGGACTTTGAGGCCGTTTTCCACCCTTGTCCTTGACTTGCACTGCTTTTCTTTTCTTTTTTTTTTAAAAAGATTTTATTTGTTTATTTGACAGAAAGAGATCACAAGTAGGCAGAGAGAGGAGGAAGCAGGCTCCCTGCTAAGCAGAGAGTCTGATGCGGGCCTCCATCCCAGGACCCTGAGATCATGACCTGAGCCAAAGGCAGGAGGCTTAACCCACTGAGCCACCCAGGCGCCCTGCACTGCTTTTCGACATAGGTTTTTGTCTCCAGGTTCCTGAAGGGACAAAATCATACTGAATTACTAGGGCGGTCTGCTGCGCCTGTGCCACAGAGGGAAAGTAACCGATTTTGTAACCCGATACCTTGCCCTAGCCCCAGGAGCAGACAATGCTATAACCAACTTAGCTAACTGGTCACAGACCTAAGTAGATGAGCTGGGTTGACTGAGGGGAAGCAATAAATTATGTTTGTATTGACCTTAGTAAACCTTTTAATTCCTTCCCAGATGATATAGTTCTCAACAAATTGGGAAAATATGGCCTAGAGTCTCGGTAATTGCACAAGCTCAGATCAGCGGTCGTGGCCTATAGCATCAGTTCTGTGCTTTGCTGTATTCGGTTTCATCATCTGCAGGGAACGGTGGGGTACTTAAACTCCAGGCCATTCCCTCTCATGGGCCCCAAGAGGATGCTGACCTTTTGTTGCCTACAATGGTGGGAGGGAAGGGACGTGGCCTTCTACCCCATTAGGGAGGAAGCACCAGTCCAGGTATGCCAGTCAGGGCTGACTGTTATTGTTGCATTGCCCCTAGCAGCACGTCTCTCAGAATGGCCAGAGGGACCCAATTTGCCCCCTCATACCATTTGTTTGGCTGCTGGTTATATCGACGTGGGTGGAAATCTTCCTGAAATGTCCTGGGCTTTTGGTCTCTGCCTGCTCAGTAGTAAGTTGCTTCTCGATCCCTCGATCACTCTCTTAGTTGCAAAGGGGAATGCACGAAATACTTCAACACTTCCAAGTTGGAAAGTTTATACAATTTGTAAGAAATCTTGCTCTTGTAAGAAATTCACTCAGAACATAATTGCTGAGTAATTACCATCACATGTCATCACTGCGGGTAGCAAAAGGTGTACCGAATAAGATTCAGCTTTTTTCTGGAGGAAGTTCCCTCTATTTGATGACACTGACATGATATGCACAACAACTGTCTTAGTTTACTAGGGTGGCTGTAAGAAAATACCACGTTCTGGAATTAACCAGGAGAAACATATTTTCTCATAGTTCTGGAGATGGAAATCCAAGCTTAAGGTATCAGCAGGGTTAGCTTCTCCTGAGACTTCCTTTCTTGTGTTCACTTTTTCCTGTGTTCCTGTGTTCTCTTTTTCATACATGATCTCGCCTCTGCCTGCACACATCCTCGCTGTGTCCCTATGTGTTTGAAGGTCCTCTTTTTATAAGGATACCAGTCAGATTGGGTTAGGGCTCACCCTAAAGACCTCATTTGAACTCAATCACCTCTTTAAAGCCTTATTTCCAAATATAGTTATATTCTTTTTTTTTTTTAGAAAAAGCTTTTATTTATTTGACAAAGAGGGACACAGCTAGAGAGGGAACACAAGCAGGGGAAGTGAGAAAGGGAGAAACAGGCTCCCCGCTGAGCAGGGAGCCCAATGGGGAGCTCAATCCCAGGATTCCGGGATCATGACCTGAGTCGAAGGCAGAGGCTTAATGACTGAGCCACCCAGGTGCCCCTAAAAACAGTTATATTCGGAGATACTGAGGATTAGGGTTTTATTTATTTATTTATTTTTAAAGATTTTATTTATTTATTTGACAGAGAGAGAGAGATCACAAGTAGGCAGAGAAGCAGGCAGAGAGAGGGGAGGAAGCGGGCTCCCCACTGAACAGAGAGCCTGATGTGGCCTCGATCCCAGGATCCTGAAACCATGACCTGAGCTGAAGGCAGAGGCTTTAACACACTGAGCCAACCAGGCACCCAGGGGTTAGGGTTTTAAAAGTGAATTTTGGGTGAACACAACGGTGAGATGAGTGTCAACAGGTAGGGAAAATTTTATGTGAATTTAGGTGGTATCTTGGGCCAGGATGAACATCACTTCTCAATATTACCAGAGCCTGGAGCAGGTGTCACTGTGGCAATTTATGAACGCAGTTAGGTCTGTGGTTATGATCACTTGGCTAGCATCATGTGTAAAAAAATCTAAATCTGAGTGTCTTTAAGGTGGGACAAACACTTGCCTCTTCCCCGCACTGAAAATGTTTACTTAGTCCTCAAAGCTATTCAAGTTTGCAATCCTTGACTAAATTGATAAGGAAGAAGAGAAGCATTTTCCTAACCACCCCATACTTTCCCAAACCCTCCAGCCCACATAAAGTTAATGAACTACATTATTATACATCTGTTGCTAATTTATTTTATCTATTCCTCTCTCTACCCATTTTCATGTAATCTTCTCCTAGCTAATGAAGAATCATAGATGGAGTCCTCGAGGGCATCACATACCTCCTCACAACCGCTCCTTTGACTACTTGAAGATATAGCCCAAATTTAAAACTACTACTTAATTTCTTATTAATTTCTTAATAAGACTTTCCCCTGCTACTAAAAAAATGAATCTTCTCCATTCTGTTCTAAATTAAAATTACACATGGCTGTGAGAGTTGATAACCAGGACCTACCGCAGGTGATCCTTCAACATTCAGCTCTACTGCAAACTGGCAATGCTTCTTGGGATATCCTAGTTCAAGGAGCAGGCAGACAGAATCCCATGGGTTGATTCGCTTGCTAGTATCAGGTGGTAAGTTACCACCATTTATAACGTGGATTAAATTGATGAATTTCACTGGAAAGGAAGGGTAGATAAGTGGACAGGATATATCCAGATACCCAAAGTACTTTATAATCTTGAATTGCTTATTTTTTCTGTGATATTTTAGAAATAACATTAAAAAATAATAAAAATTAAAATATTTTACGTAAATGAAGAAAAGTTAGAGAGTTTCAGTAGTAATCAAAGAAATGTAAATGAAGCAAATATGAATGATAACATTTGAATTCAGTTTGGCAAAGATTTAAAGACTGATAATCTCCTATATTTGTAAGAATGTGGGAAGATGGGGACTTACACATTATTCATGGGGTATAAATTTGTACAATTTCTGGAGAGCAGCTTGATACCAGATATCAAAAAATAAAATTCCACTTCTAGAAATTTATTTTAAGTGCACCAAATATAAATGCATACACACACACACACACAAATCATCACAACATTGGAAATAATTGGTGAAAAAAGAACTTGTGACTTAAATGTCCTTTAATAAAGGATGGGTCAAAATCATTATTGTCCATTCATAAAATGGGACTCTATGTTGCCATTAAAAAGAATGAATCATTGCTCCATTCACTGGTGTGGAAAGATATTTCAATAGCATATTGCTTAATAAAAAAGGAATCTTGAAAAAAGCTGTGTAGGACAATTCCATTAATGTTAACTTAAATATATGTATCTTTGTGTGTGTGTGTGTGTGTGTGTGTATAGAAATGATATCACAACGTTTAGTAGTATAGTTACAAGGATGACTTTTGGGAAATGAGATATGGGTTGTTTTTTCCTGATTTAGGGGACTCATAAAGACTAAATATTTTCATTGTGTTATCTTTATAATTACAAAAAAGTAAATAAAATATTTGGACAAAAATATACTTCGTAGGACCAAGATATTTACCAAACAGTTTAATTTTAATGCCTGACTCTATAAATGGTTGGCCTGCTTAAATATTTCTTTCTCTTTTTTAATTTAATTTAATTTAATTAATTTTTTTAAAGATTTTATTTATTTGACAGAGAGAAACACAGCGAGAGGGGGAACACAAGCAGGGGGAGTGAGAGAGGGAGAAGCAGGCTTCCTGCCTGGCAGGGAGCCCGATATGGGGCTCGATCCTGGGTCTCCAGGATCATGACCTGAGCTGAAGGCAGTCGCTTAACCAACTGAGCCACCCAGGCGCCCCTCTTTCTCTTTTTTTAAAAGATTTTTAAAAATTTTTTATTTATTTGAGAGAGAGAGAGAAGAGTGAGTAAGAGAGGACACGAGTCGGGGGAAGGGGCAGAAAGCAGAGGGAGAAGCAGGCTCCCTGCTGAGCAGAGAGCCAGATGTGGGGCTTGATTCTAGGACTGTGAGATCATGACCTGAGCTGCTTAACGGTTTAACCAACTGAGCCACCCAGGTGCCCTCAAATATTTTCTTTTTATTTACAGGTATACTTTTTGTATGCAAAATATTATTGTACTACACCTTGAACTTCCTTTTGATAAGTGTGAGTTATTCCAACAGTGACCAGTAAATTAGGAATATATACACGTCACTGAAGACAAGTGTTATGGGCTGAATAATGTCCTCCCAAATGTATCCATTGAAATAGAATATGACTCTATTTGGAGATAAAGTTTGTAAGGACCTAAGTACATTGAAATAAAGTCATTAGTGTGGGCCAACCCAATATGACTGATGTCCTTATAAAAACAGGAAATTTGGGCAAAGATAAGTACAGAGGAAAGGCTGTGTGGTGACCCAGAGAGAAGGCGGCCATGTGCAAGCCACGGAAAGAGGCCTTGGAAGTAAACAATCCCACTGAAGCCTTGATCTCCAGCTTTTAGTCTCTGCATTCCCGAGAAAATAAATTTCTGTGTTTAAGCCATGAAGTCTGTGGTGGCCCTTTTTAATGGCACGCCTAGAAAACTCGTATAATAAGTAAACCTACCTCATCTGTAATCCCTATTAAAAGTCTTATTTTTGTCTCTAATATTTCCAAGTCACTTACACATATCTGAAATGAATAGTATTAAATGAATTTTATTAAACTGCTCAAATGAGTTAAAAAAAAAAGAAGCACCAACTTGAAAATCTTACACCTGAAAAAAGTTATCTAAGGTAGAAACAGAAATATAACACCAAATAAATGAAATTATACCATCCAAAGGCTGGATTGGACAAATTTATGTACAAAGGTGTGGATCTGTTCTTCAATTTCAATTAGATAAAAGTGTTTGGAGTAGAGATATGATTTTAATCAAGGCTCTATCTTATAAAATCAAAGAGCTTACCGCTTTATCCCACTGACTGTTTTTGTGTATATGGTTTTCATAGAATTTTCGTAGGGGGTGGGAGACTTCACAAGCCAGAGAATTTTAAAAATGGGAGGAAGTTAAATTATTTCATATAAGATATTCTCGAATTGGCAGGGCTTTTAAAACTTGTTAGTGACAAATGAAGTCTAAATAGTAATTTTTATTTAGCAATAAGCTAAAGATTTTTGATAAAGCTTATAAGTTATTTTTTTTAATGTAAAGGCATATTTGTAAATGAAATTTACCAAAGGTATGTTAGCTACTTAATGGTTACAAAGTATGAAATCCTCTGCAAAAAAGCTACTTTTGTATGTTGGATCTTGTGTATTTACAGGAAATGTTTCCATTTAAGACCATTGATACATTAATAGTTTCCAGGCACATTTTATGACAGCCTAAGTTTATTCTCTTTTGAACAACTAGAAAAGGATGTTTTTAAAGTAAGCACTTAGATTTGCCTGGATCTCATTTCTAAAGCAAGGGTCTTAACTCCGAATGTCTCTGATATCAAACTGTGCCCCGAAGTAGTGACTTTCCCAGTGAGATGACCACAACTTCTCCCATTCAATTTCTCTTTACCATCAAACTTCCTAAGTCTCTTGGACCCTTGTGTTTTCTTTCTGGAAAAGTAGTGAATGGATGCAGCAGTGAATGGAAGTTGTCCTTCTGGATGCTCCAACTTTATTCATGGATATTCTATGATTTTACTGTTTTTACTTTCTTGGAGAAGTTGTTAACCATAAATCATTTATTATTGTGCTGTTTGAAAACTCTGTGATCACCTTGACACTGGGGTCTGGCTGGCATCTTAATTTAGTGGCATTAGGAGGCCTCTAAGAATGGGGAACTGATTTGGTGGAGAAACATGAAAGTTTTCTCAGAACAGGTACAGCACTGATGACCTTAATCATTCTTTCTTCCAGTGTGTAATGAAACACCCTAGTGGCCAGGTAAATCCCTTGGATGCTGTGTGACTTCTCTTTGGGGGAGAGCATCTAACTCTTCCTCTCTCCAGATATCTCTCAACAATGAGAGGAAACTCTTAGGTCTCCAGCGTAGCCCAGTTCCCCGATTTGAAAACTTCTCAGGGAGTGCAGGCCTTTGCCCCCACAGGCTTCCCAAGCAGGGGAGTCTCCAGCTCAGAAGAATGTCTTTAACTAGCTCTTGAAAATGCTAAGAGATATTCCTGCTGTATTAAGAGAGCCCTGAGTGGGGGTTCCCCAAGGTAGCTTCCTCATTTTAAGTGTTTTAATCCATCTGCATAACTTCAGAAGGAGAGGTGCAAGTCCAGATTTCCCCTAGACTTTCTTACAGGGAAATTTAGGTAGCACAAAAATATAGTCTACAGTCACTCTGTACTTGGCTTCACTGTACAAGTTTATACATGACTCGGGTACTTGGCTATAAAATCAAATGACCCTGAACTTAGGCTCTACGGTGCAGAACCTTGAGGAATCAGTCTCCTGTATCCCCTGGGAACACACCCCTCTGAGGTCGTATGGCCTCATTGGGCACAAGCCCATTTATAATGGCGTGACAATGTCTCCCCTGTGTCCTCAGTGATAAGTAGGGTGTCTGGCACATAATAAGGCCACACTTAGTCTTTGAAATAAGTGAAAGTAATTGAACCAAGTTGATCTGAAGGATCCATGCTCTTGAGGAGACCCTCTAGGTTACGAAAGATGCACATTCCTAAGCTTCTGTATTTAGATGGTTTTTCCTGGGTTTTTGTTGGGTATGGGAAATGTGCTGAGTACTATGGGGACGCAGAGAAGTCTCAGATGGAGTTCATTCCTGGTTCCAACCAAGCACCCACAGTCAAGTGGAGACCCCAGAGCTCCCTTAACCCCATGCTTCCCTTTGACCCCTGCCTTAACTCTCTTCTCCCTGTCCAGCTTCTTGCAGCTCTTTCTCCACCTCGACTCCCATTTGCCCTCTCCCTTCTGCCTCCAGGAATCTGCTTGTGCTGAGGTCACTGTGTCACAAATTCAATGGTCACTGATTCCACCTGCAGGAACATTCCCATGTGTGGCCACTTGCTCATTTCCACTCTCTGCTCCTGGTTTTCTAGTTTCTTATTGTTCCCCTTCAAGCTCCTTTGCCAGTCCTCCTTTTTCCTCTCAAGTCTAAGTGTAGCTTTTCTTAGACCTTTATCTTGGATTCTCTTTGATTGTATCCCTTTTCTGGTTATTTCAATCATGGATGTACATTGGACACCCTGGGGAGTTATTTTAAGCTAGGCATCCCTAGACCCCAG
>PITA01004583.1:87354-121781 GCA_004023965.1 Spilogale gracilis | reverse complement strand
TTTAAAGATTTTATTTATTTGACAGAGAGAAACACAGCCAGAGAGGGAACACAAGCAGGGGGAGTGAGAGAGGGAGAAGCAGGCTTCCTGCAGAGCAGGGAGCCCGATGTGGGACTCGATTCCGGGTCTCCGGGATCATGACCTGAGCCGAAGGCAGTCGCTTAACCAACTGAGCGACCCAGGCGCCCCACAAATATTTCTTTCAGAACCTGTTTTCAATTCCTTTGGATAAATACCCAAAAGTAGGATTGTTACAGCATCATAGGGCAGTTCTATTTTTTTTTTTTTAAAGGAATCTCCATACTGCTTTCCATTATGGCTACATGTTGTTACATTCTCATGTTTTTGCTTTTTGTTTTATAATGGCGATCCTAACAAGATGATATTTTCCTGTGCTTTTGATTTGCCTTTTCTTGATGATTAGTGATGCTGCCCATCTTCTCACACATCTGTTGTCCATTTGTATATCTTCTTCATCCCAAAACATGAGGCTCAAACTCACAGCTAGGAGATCAAGACCTGAGCTGAGATCAAGAGTCAGACACTTAACGCATTGAGCTACCCAGGTGTCCCATCCATTTGTAGATCTTCTTTGGAAAAAACATCTACTTAAGTGTTTTGCCTATTTTTTTTAAACTGAGTTATTTGTATTCTTGGTATTGAGTCATATGAGTTTCTTATATATTTTAGATATGAATCCCTAATCAGATAGATGGTTTGCAAATATTTTCTTCTGATTCACAAGTTCTAGTTTCATTTCATTGGTTGTTTCCTTGAGTGTGCAGAAGACTTTTAGTTTGATGTAATCTTACATGTTTATTCTGCTTTTGTTGCCTGAGCTTTTGGTATCTAAAAAAAATCAACGCCATGGCGTGGCTCAGTCAGTCAAGCATCTCAGGTCATGATCTTGAGGTCTTGGGATCAAGACCCATGTCAGGCTCCCTGCTCAGTGGGAAGTCTGCTCCTCCCTCTGTCCCTCACCCCACTCATGCTCTCTTTCTCTTTCTCAAATAAATCAATCTTTAAAATAAATAAATAAATAAATAAATAAATAAATAAATAATCAATGCCAAGGCAAGCCAATGTCAAGATTTTTCTTCTAGGAGTTTTATATTTTCGGTCCTACATTTAAATCTTTAATTCATTTTTGGTTGATTTTTGTGTATGATATAAGGGTCCAATTTCATTCTTTTGCCTGTGGATTTTCCATTTTCCCAAAACCATTTATTAAAGAGACTATTCTTTCCCCATTGTATATTCTTGGCTTCTTTGTCATAAATTAATTGACCATATGTACATTAGTTTATTTCTAGGTTTTCTATTGCATTTCCTTGATTTATGTGTATGTTTTTATACCAGTACCACACTGCTTTGATTACTATGGTTTTCTAATATATTTGAAAGCAGGAAATGTGATTCCTCTATCTCTTTTCTTCTTTCTTAAGATTACTTTAGCTACTCAGGGTCTTTTGTGGTTCCATATGAATTTTAGGATTTTTTTTTCTATTTCTGTGAAAAAATGTCATTGGAATTCTTATAGGGATTGCATTTAAATCAATATATCCCTGAGAACTCAACACCCCCCAAAAAACAAAAAATCCAGTCAAGAAATGGACAAAAGAATAGACAAACATTTCTCCAAATAATGTACAAATGGCCAACAGACATATGAAAACATGATCAACATCACTCATCATCAGTGAATACAAATCAGACCACAGTGAGATACCACTTCACACCAACCAGAATGGCTAAAATTAATGACACAGGAAACAACAGATATTGGCAAGGATGTGGAGAAAGGGACACCCTCTTACACTGTCGGTGGGAATGCAAGCTGATACAGCCATTCTGGAAAACAGTATGAAGGTTCCTCAAAAAGTTGAAAATAGAGCCATCCTATGACCCAGAAATTCCACTACCAAGTATTTACCCAAAGGATACAAAAATGCTAATTTGACAGGGCATATACTCCCCAATGTTTATAGGAGCAATGTCCACAGTACTTAAAATATAGAAAGAGCCCAGATGTCTATAGACAGATGAATGGATAAAGAAGAGGTGATACACACACACAGTAATATTACTCAGCCATCAAAACATATAAAGTCTTGCCATTTGCAATGACATGGATTGAACTAGAGGGTATTCACCAGAGTGAAATAAGTCAGTCAGAGAAAGACAAAGACCATGTGGTTTCATTCATATGTGGAATTTAAGAAAAAAAACAGATGAACATAGGGGAAAGGAAGGAAAAGTAAAATAACAGAGAGGGAGGCAAACCCTAAGAAACTCTAGACTATAGGGAACAAACTGAGGGTTGCTGGAGGGGAGGTGGGTGGGGAAGGTATAGTTGGGTGATGGGCATTAAGGAGGGCACTTGATGTAATGAGCACTGAATGTTATATGCAACTGAAGAATCCCTAAATTCTACCCTGAAACTAATAAAATTGCACCATATGTTAACTAAATTGAATTTAAATTTTAAAAAATTTGAAAAGAAAAAAGAAAAAAAAGTATATATCCCTGGGGTGCCTAGGTGGTTCAGTTAGTTAATCATCTGATTCTTGATTCCAGCTCAGGTCGTGATCTCACAGTTGTGACTGTCATGAGATTGAGCCCTGCTTCAGGCTTCACACTGGCTATGGGGCCTGCTTAAGATTCTCTCATTCCCTCTCCCTTATCCTAGCCTTCCCTCTCTAAAAAAAAAAAAAAAAGTAATAAAAAAATAAAGTATAAATCCCTTTGGGAAGTGTGAACATTTAAACAATATTAATTCTTCTAACCCATGATATCTCTCCATATTTTCAAGATAAACCAATATATTTCCATTTATTTGTATATTCTTAATTCCTTTTACCAATAGTTTTTAGTGTACAGATCTGCTCATGGGATTGATGTTCTTATGTTGAACTATCCTTGCATACTAGTGATGAATCCCCTTAGTGATGATTTATGATCTTTTTAATGTGCTGTTGGATTCCGTTTGCTGGTATTTTCTTGAAGACTTTTGCATCTGTGTTTATCAGGGAAATGACCTGAAGTTGGGGGTTTTCTCCCACTTGTTCCATGCTGACCCAGGAAGAACTATGGTGGGCAATGCAACGACCACAAATCTTTGCCTTTGGTCTCAGCAGCCTCCAACCTGGTGCCCTTTCCTGTCAGTGTTTAGATTTAGGCAAGATAAAAATTAGTTCCTTGGGCAGCCCCCAGAAAAGTCTGTATGTTTTATGTAGCTTTTAGGTTTTTCCTTTCCTCTCTATGGAGAAGCCAGGAGCTAGGAGTTTTGTCACAGTTGTGCCACACTGAGTGAGCTAAGGGAGGGACTGTGGTGAGTGAGGGCCACAGATTTTCCTGTTAGCCTCAATGTACATGGATGCATGCTCATGTGGGGTGCAGGAACCTCTTGTTTGCTGGATTTCTCATAAAGGGAGTTGATCCATGTATTAAGTGGATGTTTTTATGTGAGCATGGAGAGTCTAAGGCTTCCTGTTCCGCCATCTCAGTGACATCATCCCTCTGTTTTGTGTGCTTTTAATGGAAGTCACATTGCTTGCTTAAGGTTTTCACTGGGCAGAAAGGTGTTCTAAGTAAAACAAAAGCTTAGGAACAGGGACAGGCACAGGGATAAGAAAAAGAGAATAATAGATAAGATAGGACAGTAAAAATCATGGATGACCCTTTCCCCACATTATATCATGCAGTTGCAAACCACCTAATTTTATTCATAATAATGTTTTAAAAAGCTGTAATTTAAATACAGTATCGACAAATATTCATGTAAATCACATAATGATTTCCAGTACTGACTTTTAAAAAACCCTCATTAGTGACAAACCATCAATTTGCAATCATATTTCACATTCATCTTGTCCATATGCTACAATGAGCGTAGCTTCTATTTGTGTTCAATAAAGGTTTGATAAATGAAGGAAGAATTCCATTATTTTTTGGAGGACATGATAAGAAGACTCTTTCTGCTCTCATTTTTTGATGAACTCCAAAGGAGACCAGTCATTCCACTGGCAAGTTGGAAGTAAAAGTAAGTACCTACTGATTGAGACTTTGCTTAATTTTGGACATAAAGCAGCACCATATTTGATATTTAAAACTGTCTCTAATAGATATGTTTATAATGTAAGATCTCGCCAAAAAAAATTAGCTTTTCTATATATGTTACCAATAGCAATTCAAAATTTTAACAAGGAAAAAAGGTCACAGTCTCAGTTGCCACACAAAGTATCATGATACAAGAGATATAATCATAAAATTTCTAAATAGTCCTTAAGGACAAAGTTGCTAGAGCCAGCCTGCCTGGATGCGAATCTTGGCTCCAATGCTTACTAGCTGTGTGACCTTCAGCAACTTTTCAAATGCCCCTCCCTTTCCACATGTGTTAGAAGTGCAGATAATAATACTACTGCAGAGTTATTGAATTGATTGAATGAACAGATGTGTGCAAAGCTGGTGGAAAAGTGCCTGGCAAAAAGTAAGTGCTATCTTTGAGTTAGTTTATCATTTATTATTGCTATTATTTCATAAAGAATTGCAAAATGGTAGTGAGGCACATACTATACAATAGATGGAAATAGAAATAAATACCATGCTCCAGGGCAGATAAAGTCAAATTCAAATAGCTAAGATAGTAAGTTAGAAGTAGAACAGGGTGAAAAAAAAAAAAAAAAAGAAGTAGAACAGGGTGCTACTCAATCAGTTAAGCCTCCTGACTCTTAGGGTCATAAGATCTAGCCCAGTGTCAGGCTCCACACTGAGTGTAGCGCTTTCTTGAGATTTTCTCTTTCTCGCCCTCTGCCCCTCCCCCTATTTGCACTCTCTCTTTCAAAAAAAAAAAAAAAAAAAAAAAAAAAAAAAAAAAGAAGTAAAATAAAGAGAATAGAAAGAACAGAAGAAAATGAATAACATGTACCTAAATGGAGCAATTCAAATGAATCTAAGGTTTAAAAAAATTAAACTAAATTAATCTATAAATTTAATGCAGTTCCAATCAGAATTCCAATTTGGTTTTACAGAACTTGATAAGCTGATTACTAAGGTAATTTGGAGGGGAATTTTGGAAAAAAATTTTGAAAAATTCCCTAGTTATAATGACAATACCCTGACAGGTATTAAAATATACTATAAAATTATTTCACTTAAAAATGTGATATTGGTACAAGACTAGATAAACATTAATAAAACAGAAGAGAGAGCAAAGAATTATACTCATCATATATGGGACTTCAGTATGTGATACGATGGAATTTTAAATAATCAAGGAAAAGATAGACTACTTAATATCTGGAATTAGATGTGGCTCTTTATATAGGGGAAGTAAAACAAATTTCTCTCTCACACCAAAAAAATCTCACACTTTATCTCACAGAAACAGAACTTTCAGATGGATTCAAGGGTTACACATTTAAAATTTACCAAAACAGAGGAATATTAATATATATTATTCAATGTAAAGGAAAATCGCAGTTCTTCCCCCTGTGTTTCTTTCCTGTGTGTCTCCTTTACTTCTCACAGAGAACACTTCACTTCTGATACTCATGGTCACCAAATGCATTTGGCTTTTTCCTCACATCAAGCAATTTTCTATAACATCAGCTGGGTGTCCTATACTTTAACTCCATTCTGACAGTACCTGAAGATAGTGTCAGATTTCCCAGGTAAGGGGTGGGCCCACAACATTGACCTGCCCCCACACCTCTGGGCCTCTGACCAAATTGGCTATCGATTGGAGGTTCCAGTTCCCACCCCACCCCTCCTTGTATTCAATTAATTTGCTAGAATGGCTCACAGAACTCAGGGAAACACATTTACCAGTTTACTAAAGAATTTGATAGAGTATGAATGAACAGCTGTATGAAGAGATTTGTAGGAAAGGTCTGGGAGGGTCCCTAATACAGAGGTTTCTTTCCCTCTGGAGTTGGGGTGCCTCACCCTTACAGTGTGGATTTGCCAACTTAGCAGCTCTCAGAACCCCATCTTATTGGGATTTTATGGAGGCTTCCCTACTGCCTGACCAATTATTAAATCAAATGCCAGCTCCTCCCCCTTTCTGGAGGACGGGAAGGTGAGGCTGAAACTAATCATGACTTGGTCTTTCTGGTGGACAGCCCCCATCCAGGAGCCCACCCTCACTGCCACCTCATTAGAACAAAAGATGCTCCCAGAATTCTTATCACTTAGGAATTCACAGTGTTTTAGGACCTTGTGTCAGGGATGGGGTCAAAGTAAATATTAGAACAATAGATGCTCCTAGTTCTCTTATCACTTAGGAATTTACAAGGGTTTTAAGAGCTCTGTGCTGGGAACCAGGGGCAGAGGCCAATATATAAATTTTCTGTTATCTCACAATCGAACACAAAATGCAGAAGCCATTAAAAATAATATTGTCTTTTTAAAAACATTAAAATGTAAGTTTTTTTTATTACAAAATACATTAAATTAAAAAACAGTTTAAAGAATAGGAAAAATTGTTTCACACAGGATTCAAATGATTAATATTTATAATATTAGATGATAAAAATCAATTTAAAGAAAAAACTAGATATAAACATGATCCATGAAAAGATGCCCAACTTCACTATTAAGTAGAGAAATGCAAAATTGAAAAAAAAGATTTATTATTTTGGGGGGGCTTATCAGATTATGTGAAATTCCAAAGGTGTAACATTCTACTTAGCTGGTAATGTCTAACCACCCCTAAGAGAAAAGCAATTTTAAACAAAATTGTAATTTTAAGAAGTTGTAAGAAATGGTTTGGTTACAGTGAAGGATGTAGGGGAGGTTGTGCAGACACTTTACTCATTGTTGGTGCAAACGCAAATTTCTAAAGCATTTTGGAGAGAAATTCAGGGGTTTCTAAAAAATAATCAATATTGATACTATTTGATCTAGTAATTCCATTTCTAAGAACCTATTATGTTACAGGAAGGCACATAAATGCAGACACACACACACAGATGCTGGTTACATCATGTTATTTGAAAAAAAAAAAAAACAACAGGAAGAAAGGAAAGGAAAAGAGCTAAAGTTCCATCTATAGGAAAGGAGTCAAATAAATTACTTCCAGGGTCGAGAATACTGTACAGCATTTGAAGTGAATATGATAGATCTGTATGGAGTGCTCTGGAAAGATACAAGATATATTATTACATGAAAAGAGGGCAATGGAATAAAAATAATAATAACACTAATGCAATATTTATTATATGCTATGATTAATGTAAGGTGTTTCATCTATGCTGTTAACATGAGAAATAATCGGAACTATCAAACACACAGACATTTCTCACAAAAAGTCTTTGAGGTAAGTACTATTATTATACACATTTGAAACGTGAGGCACAGCAGGTCAAGTGACTTGTGGAAGGTTAAAGATTTTGAATTCAGGACATCTTATTCCTAAGTTTTGGGTGTATATGAGATGACACCTCCCTAAAAACGAAATAAAATAAATAAAACTGCACGATATCGGAAACTCCACAGGGATAAGTAGGCGGGTAGATAGAGAGACAGGAAGACAGATGCACTGTGAACACACGGTAGAAGACCTTCAAGGATACATATTAAATTATTGACAGAATTTGGTTTTTAAGTAAATGTGGAGAGGGAGAGAATATCCTTTTACTGAATATATTTCTGTATTGTTTGAAGTTTCATGACAAGCATGCATTCACTGAATATTTGGGTAATTTAAAATATTATTTGATTTAAAAATAATCATCTAACTGTAATACACACCCACATATTCAGTTTACTTTCTATAAGATGTTGGTAGTTATTTGTGAAAAATGATACATTGATGATGACAACAATGGCTAGATTTTAAGAACTCTTGAGATCATCTGCTTTAAATAATTTACTGATCAGTAAATCAAACCATATTCAGATTTCAGTCTGTCAAGGAACTGCTGGATGACTGCACAATATAAAATATATTGGAGCATAATCATATATACACCTTGATCCACAGTCATATTTACTGCTCTTATATCTGTGTTATTAAATAGTTCATCTTCCTTTCCACCATTTGTGGTTTCCTTTTCCTTTTCTGTGAATCGTGACTTTTTTTCTGTAAATGGGTGATCTTTAAATGGACGACTAGCTTCTGTGACACAAAAGCAGTTTATAATAGTGACAATTCTTGGCAGGGCAAGTTCCCTGGTTTTTAAATAATTCTTTTATTCAAATGGACTTCTCATTCAAGCCTCTAAGAGCAATCTCAGGAGTCTTGAAGCCTGGGACCTGGAACTGACCCACTTCTAACTAGAGTGCCACCTTGTTATGCCCAGAGCGATTCAGAAAAGCAACCTGAGGGGCGCCTGGGTGGCTCAGTTGGTTAAGCGACTGCCTTCGGCTCAGGCCATGATCCTGGAGACCTGGGATCAAGCCCCACACCGGGCTCCCTGCTCGGCGGGAAGCCTGCTTCTCCCTCTCTCACTCCCCCTGCTTGTGTTCCCTCTCTGGCTGTGTTTCTCTCTGTCAAATAAATAAAATCTTTAAAAAAAAAAAAAAAAAGAAAAGAAAAGCAACCTGAGAAAACAGTTGTTTACCAAGCACATGTTTGCTGTTTCAGAGACCCTTTGAAGAGCATCTCATGGCAAAGGGGGCCCCTGCTGGAACAGAAAGGGATGTTCTGATCTGAGTTTTCCTGGATAATTACAATGGTCTGATTTAATGCAGGAAAGATTTTTCTATACAAACATTAGGCAACAACCAAGATTCTTTATGATACAGTGTGATATGAAATGATTTTATGCAGACAAAAATTTAAGGCTAGCAAAATTCTAAAGCTTGATTGCTCATGGGATAATATTTCAAGCCTCCAATCATTCCATTTTAAAATACCTCAAGTTTACAATGATGAATCTAAAAAGCACTAACAAACCCTACTCATTCAACTCTAGTTCTTGAAATGGCATCTGCCTTTGAGCTATAAAAATAACAGATGATTTTTTGATAGCTTATCAGTTAGCAGACTGCTTGGTTAGGGTAGCACATTTTTATGCTAATGTCAGCAGAGAGGGAGAGGGAAAGAGGAAAGTAAAAACACAGAGCACTATGGTGGGGTAGAGAGAGATTTAAGGACACATTTCGATCAAAAAATTAGAGATTTTTTTTTACAGGATTCTTCCTCCATAACGTAAGGCAAAACACTGACTTAGAATTGTTCAAACCTAAAATAGACCCTAGGGCTAGGTGAGGGAAGTAATAAAATGTGATTTAATGTTTAAATGCTATAAAATATGCCTTAGAGTGGGCACAAAATAAATGAGGAACCTTCATGGATAAAGAATTCCATTGAAGTGCCAATGAGCTAAAAGATGTATTTTTTGAAATGTCAATATGACATTATAGTCTTAGAGTTAGGATTGCAATATTAATTCCAGGAACTAAAGCCTAGTCAATTGAGAAATATTGTTGAGGTCTTAATGTGTTTTTGTCATATTAACTAAAGGAAAATAGAAATGGAATTAATATTAGATTTTTCTAAATAGTTCAAAATAAATCACAGAACCAAAGAATCTTAGAAGACACCTATAATTATGTTGCAACAACCTGATATCCAGAGCCTGCATCCCATCTTCAATAGCATAATCATAACATAACACATATTATTAATAAAATATTTACTAGACTTATTGTAGCGATCATTTCACAATACAGATGACCTTTGAACAACATGGACTTGAACCAGACATGCTCACTCATACAAAGATTTTTTTCAATAAATGCAGTATATTACTATCAGTTATTTTCTCTTCCTTATTTTTTTTAATTTTACAGTTATTCTTACTTTATTATAAGAATACAGTATAAAATACTTAAAACATACAAAATATGTATTAGTCGACTATTTGACTATTGAAGGTATTGGTAAGGCTTCTGGTCAATAGTAGTAGGCTATTTGTAGTTCAGTTTATGGGGAGTCAAAATTCAGACACAGATTTTGTCAATGCCCCTAACACCTGCACTGTTCAAGGTTCAAGGGTCAACTGTGTATTTGTTGTACACCTGAAACTAATGTTATAGTCCACTTTTACCCCAATTTAAAAAAATAATATGTTTCAAATATCATACTCATTAAGATTTGTTTTATGTTCCAGACACTCTACTCAATACTAATCAACTGGGGGAGAATGGTGAATTTAAATTAAATATTGAAGGAAGGGTAAAGTTCATCAGTTAGATAAAGAGGTGAATGGTATTTAGGAAAGGGTAATAGCAAACATAAAAACTAAGGGGAAAAATGTGCATTCAAAGAATTTTGAGTAGTCTAGCAGGAGGAGAAGACAGACTGTCCCAGAGGGTTGGGAAAGTTAACCTGGGTTGACCAATAGGAAACTTTGTGTGCCATGCCAATGGATGAGTCAGGATTGAACCAAATGAACATAGATTTTATTTATGTTCAGAAGAGATCATTTTGACAGTTTTGAAGGATAGGTTACAAATGATGGTGATGGTTAGGTGATATTGCATGCAGCAAGAAATGTAGGTGTAGGCTACTTTCCTCTGATAATAGTCCAAATAAAATATAATAAAGAGCTAAACATAGCCAGTGGACAGACAGAAGGCAACTGATCTGGGACATATTTAGTAGCTAATCTCTTCAAGTTTCAGGGAGAAAAGAGCCCAGGATTCCTCCTAAACTTCTGGGGCAAGGGATTGAACAGCTGTATATGCTTAGGCATGAAGATGAAGAGAAAACTTTCAGGAGAAAATGCCAGGTTTGAAGGGCTCTGGTTTGTCCAGGTAATGGCTAATAGGATGTGTCTTCAGGAGTCTGGGCCAGAGAGATTTTGGAGAGTTACCTTTTTCAGTCTGAATTCCATGCAAGAATTAAATCTTGAAGAAAATGATTAGTGTGACCACTTTCTCAATTCTCCTAAGGATGGTACATAGCTGGCACTATTCCAAATACACAGGAGAAATTTAGGTCATTACACAGAATGGACAACTAGAGCATTAAAGTTGCCCTCTCTCTATGCACTCTTGTTGAGATGGGGTAAGTTAACCCAGGGAAAAGAGGAAGGAGTCAAGAGCTGTGCCCACCTATATTCCAACATCAAGGAAAAAAAGAACCTAAGAACAGCCAAAAAAAAAAAAAAAAAAAGGAGACTGGATGAGATACTTGAAATGTTGATTTTACAAATGAATTTGTAGAAACCAGAGAAAGTTTCAAGAAAAATCAAGGTCAATTATGCCAAAAATCTCAGATTCAGAGAATAAGATAGTATTGTTACAATAACATTTATTGAGTATGCACTGAAAAGCAGATGTAACATATTTAAGAACTGAATATTTAAGAACTGAATACTTAATAGATTCAGGAATTAGAAAGTCATTAATGGCATCACAAAGAACAGTTGATCGGATCGTTAATTTAAAACACAGATGTGAAAAATTTGAAGAGAAAAAGAAAATGTAGAAAAACAGATTTTGGGTTAAATATAGAGAAAAATTTTTCTTGAAAAGCAAATTTTTTTGGTGAGGCTTATATCAAGCCTGAAATCTCTCACCACTGAACAACGGTGTGCCCCTAAGTAATCCAATGTTTTCCTTTTGGGGTGAGTTCTGACATTAAAAGTGATGCTGCTTACAGAGAGACAAATTCTGTTCTCATGTAACCTCCACTCACCTTGTCACACATCTACCCCAGAGCATCATGGGAATATGTGTGGAGACTTCCATAAAGCCTACTTTTAAATAGTCTATGACCCCCTCATGTTTGCTGTGAGCCACAGTGCCTCTTTAAGTTAAACATCCCAAGACCAGTCGACTAGTTATTTGGCCTATACCATGGTCCCCCTCACTCAGTGCTCTCCTTACACATCAATGCTCCTACTTTATTTACCAAGTGTCCTTTTGGGGTTTGGACATTGTAGAAGCAAATTCAAGGTGCAGAAGAAAAAGACATAATATCACTTACTACAAATGAGTGATATTCTTTAATTCTTTATTTTTTTTTTTTTTGAGATTTTGAGAAAAAGTAAATAATGGGATAATTAGACTTGGGATAACAAAACTTTAATCCTTAAGAACTGTCACTAAATCAGCCTTTCTAGATAACAACTGCAATGCTTATCATGTGTCAGGTCTTATGCTAACCCCTTATCTGTATTACTTCATCTAATTATTGAAATAATTCCATGGTATACATATTTTTCAAAATATGGGAAGACTGAGGCAGCAAGAAAATAAATACCTTGCCCCAGTCCACACAATATTAAGTGACAGGCCAGGAATTTGAATCCAGGTCTCTACCTGGCATCCAGGCTCTCTGATTAACAGTCCAGTCCTCCATTATACCTACTAAGAGGGGTCCCCATGAGGACACAAGGCACCTATGACATAAGAGATCAGGGTTCTTTGAGTTTGCTCAATTAGTGTTTATGACTGGATAAGTTTAACAGTATTTATGAGAACAAGAAAAAATTAAAATACACCTGAATATCTGATGGAGTATTTGCAGATCTCTAAGGTAGACACTCCTCTTAACAAAAGGCTTGCTGAGGACTGGAAGTGCTAGGTCACCCTGGGCTCCTCTTCCTTGTAACAAAACTTTTTGCACATACAAAGTTGGATGAAAATTGAAGTCATGTCTTCATCCTCATATAATATGTTAGTTTTTATTTCTCTGGATACCTTCTACCACAGTTTGAATCACATAAGTGTATGGGATCATACAGTAGATTATCACAGATTCCTGTGTAAATGGATGGAAGTTATGGGCTCTCTCCTTAAAAAGCACATATGGCACCTGTCTTGAGGAGGACCCCTGTAGCCCAGGTAATGCTGGCAGAGAAAATGGGGAAGAAGCCAAATCTAAGCTAAAAGTGGGGAAGAAAAAAGATCCTAAAAACTGACCATTTCAGATCTGACAGGACTATTAATTTATTTTAATGCAGATTTTTAAACAGATACCAAAAGTATTAATATCAAGGATATTTATTGTCACTACCTCTTTAGAAAAGCAAAAGCTATGCTTTTACCTCAATAGTTTGCTTTTTATTAAAGATGTGATAAATAATCAATGAGAGGACAATAGAAATACAACTTTGCTTCATGATTTGGACTAAATCAAACCTCCTCCATGAAATTACAAAATTTAAGTTTTGCCTAACTGCAGGGGTTAATGAGGAACTCCTCTAAATGCATAGGTTTTAAAGATGTGCCATTTGGACGCATGAATCAAATTTTTAAAATTTTATAACAAGATTTGGGGATTTGTAAACCAGTTGAGGAATTCAAGTACACCGAGCCTCGTGTATTTTCTAGTCAGAGCACGTCAACATGCAATCGCATACACTCAACACATTCCAGAATGAGTCTAAATGTGCTTGCTTCCCGTGCAAACACGTATATTTTAAATGAATAATTTTACTGGCATAGGAGGAATAACCTAGTCATCATGTCTAGCATTATGTCCAGGCGGATTTCTGAATTTCATTTTTAAATATGTCTGGGCATTGGAGGTAAACATACATAAAGTAAATAATTTAGCATGAAAAAGTAGATGAATATTATGCCCACACACCTAAAACCTTTGAAAACATAATGCCACGTACATATTGATAATTATAAGATAATACATTTTTACGTTGAATGAATGTATAGTTTAAGTTTTGTATTTGTAAATTAGGGGACAAAAAGGGGACTTTAGCATATATTCTCTACCATAATAAATCTGTGACTTAGTTTGAAGAGGTCATCAAGCATACTCCAATTTTTGGATGTGTGGTAAACAAATATTACATGTGTACCTGATTTATGGCCCACCTTTAAATACTGGGGGCTTTCTTCCATGATCTTATCAGTAGCAGCCACTGTATGAAAAAAATAACCAGATATACAGTGAAGTGAATGTGGTTCTTAAGTGGAGTGTGTTACTCCTTCCCACTCTACTGAATGAACTGTTAAAAGACCAAGAAGGCTGTCATAGAGATATCACAGGAAATAAAGAACTCCAAGCCAAGGGTGTGTCCAATGGGGTTGGCATGGAATGACAGACCGCCCTCCCCACATGGAAAATCTCGTCACCCATCTGAGATATCACATAACGGTGGCAGCGCTCCAGAGACAGAATGAGCTCCACCTGTTTGCAATGTGTTTAGCTATTAATATTTATGTAGTAATTCAAGGGAGTAAAAAATGACAAAATGAACCAAGTTGTATCACTGTTGGTGCTTTCAACCAAGATTGCTTAAAAAAAAAAAAAAAAGTAACAGCATGAATCTGTCCTTCGCTGTGGGAAGAAATTGTGTGACATCTTTAGGATGCCAAGGATTGTTGAAGAGAATTCAGTAGCCATGTCCTTGGCATGCCCAGAACATTTACTCAACCATTGACTTAATAAGACAAGTTTACTATTCATAGTTGTGATCTGACTCATGTAAAAGCCATGTAAATCAGAAAAATGAGCTCTGCTAATATTATTGAGCCATATCATTAAACTTAGAAAAGGCAAGAATGGCACACATTTCTCATGGCTCATCTGAAACAAAAGAAATCAGGAAGATGGTCATCCTTATCGATGTCCTTAGGGATATTTGTCTAAGGTCATAGCCATTCTCTGCAACAGCAGCCTCAAAAGGTGAACAATACTCCACAAAAATATTTTCTTGATATTTATGGCCCTGTGATCTAGTTTAGCTAAACTTATTTGCTGTTTTGGATTCTACTGCATCTTAGGGAAATGAACTTAAGTGTAGTGGTAAAATGATGCATTCTCCTATTTATCCTGAAATGGCCTCTTTCAGGAATTGATCTTGTGGTGCGTGGCATAATGGCAAACCCAAATTTGGATCTAAGGACATCTGACCTCCAAGTCTGTTTTTGAGGCATTAGGTTGTTATGATGAAATAAGCATGAGCATTGTGGTCAGACTAATTTGAATTCTAATCACAGATCTACTCTAAATTAGCTATTTGACTTCATGAATTTATTAAACTCTTGAGCCATGATTTATTATTTGTTAAATGGTGATGATGGGCGCCTGGGTGGCTCAGTTGGTTAAGCAATTGCCTTCGGCTCAGGTCATGATCCCGGAGACCCGGGATCGAGTCCCACATCAGGTTCCCTGCTCGTCGGGAGGCCTGCTTCTCCCTCTCTCATTCCCCCTGCTTGTGTTCCCTCTCTGGCTGTGTTTCTCTCTGTTAAATAAATAAAAAATCTTAAAAAAAAAAAAGATGATGAAAATATTATCTCACAGAGTTGTGAGACTTGAGTATTATAGCACATGTCAAGTGCCCAAAACACCTCTGAGTTTCTCTGCCACCATGTTCTGGGGTAGGACTGAGGACTGATATGCTGAAGGGCCAGAAAACACCTAGAACTTATTTTATTTATTCCTAGTGTAGAACTTCCTCCATGAGATCTAGTAATTCTGAGTTAGAGTGTAGGGCAGTGCCTGGTATACAGAAGGTATTTCTCTTGGTTGGTTGTTTGTTTGTTCTGAATAAAAGAATCATTTCCAGCATTGAATGTACAGTTCAAACAAAAACCCTACTTTTGGAAGTTTTAACCCATCCTAGTCAAACTGTGAAGAAATGCTTTAAGACAGGGCCCTCCAGAGTCCACAGAGAAAACTCCTTTGATTTAATTCCTGTGGGAGGTGCAAAATGGCATTGGCTTTGCTCTCACATTTCTTATGACCTACCTTACTACAAGTAAGCCCTAAATTACTCCAAGCATCTTTTGATAACTTATTCCCAAGGACCCTTCCAACACCCACATGGTGTGTTATAGCTCCAAACCACGGGGTACCAGAGTCCTATTCAGAGGAAGGTTGAATGGTGGCTCCCACTGGAGTTTAAGACTTAAATTTTAGGACAGTTGTTACATGGGGTGTCTGGCTTGCTCAGTGGTTAAGCATCTGGCTTTGGCTCAGGTCATTATCCCGGAGTCCCGGGACTGAGCCCCGCATTGGGCCCCCTGCTCAGCGGGAAGCCTGCTTCTCCCTCACTTACTTCCCCTGCTTGTGTTCCTTCTCTAGCTGTGTTTCTTTCTGTCAAATAAATAAATAAAATCTTTTAAGAAATAGTTGTTACATGGAAGGCTATTTTATGTTTTCCTTCAATACTTAAGATGTTAAGGACTGTGAGTAAGTACTGCAGTAGTCTGCAAACTGACTCTCCAAGGATATCAGTTCCTAATCCCTGGAATGCTTAAACATTAGGATATATGGCAAAGTCTTTGCTGCTGTGATTAAATTAAGAGTCTTGAGATGGGATGACGGTGATCCTAGATAATGAGGGTGGGCCCTAAAGTCTCTTATGAGTGTCCTTGTAAAAGAAAGACTAACACACAGGGAAGATGGCAAAGTGAAGACAGAGCTGGAGAGTGGAGTGACGCAATCACCACTAAGGAGTGTCAGCAGACTCCAGAAGCTCAAAGAAGCAAAGAGTAAATTCTCTCCTATAGCCTTAGGCAGGAGGTCAGCCCTGCCAACAGCTTCATTTTGGGCTGATCTTGAAGGTCTGGCCTCCAGAACTGTGACAGAATAAATTTCTGTTGTGTTAAGACACCAAGTCTGTGGTAATGTGTTACAGCAGTCACAAATACTAATATATCCTCTGGATTCTGTTTCCTAACGTTTTACTGAGCAGCTACTATCTGCCAGTCTCTTTGCTGGAACAGAGAAAGGGTTTTATGGGTATGCAAAGGTGAATATGACTTTAACCAGTTCTGCAGGAACGTGTGAGGCTCATGACCACTCTTGGTTGCTAAAAGTAAAGATTTACTATCTAGGCTTCTGCTACCAACATGCCAAGCATTACATGGTCTTTCCTGATCCTTTCAGCCAATCCTGGTGATTAGTTCTCCATCCCTTCTTCTCTGATGGTCATGTTGTAGAACCCTTCCATGGCCTCTCTTTTCAAATCCCACTACTTGGGCCCTACTTGCTTCTCCATCTCCATTGCTTATCATTTTCTCTCTTCCATTATATTCATTTGAATCTTCCAGAACTTTCATTTCCTCCAGGCTGTCTATCTCATCCCTGAGCTTGCACACTTATCAGTCCCTCTTCTAGGAACAATCTTTTCTTTTCTCTCATCCCTGACTTCTAGGCCAGATTAGATCTCCATACTTTGTGCTCCCATAAACACACTATATATCCTCTAGGATTATCTTTATTTTTATTTTTATTTTTATCTTTAAGATTTTATTTATTTGACAGCGAGAAACACAGTGAGAGAGGGAACACAAGCAGGGGGAGTGAGAGAGGGAGAAGCAGGCTTCCCGCTGAGCAGGGAGCCCGATGTGGGGCTCGATCCCAGGTCTCCAGGATCATGACCTGAGCCAAAGGCAGTCGCTTAACCAACTGAGCCACCCAGGCACCACCTAGGATTATCTTTATTTTCATTATAATAGCTAGTCTATTATATTTTCCCAGGTAGACTACAGGCTCTGTGAAGACAGGGTGTGCCCATATTATTACTCGACCCTTAACACCCTGTTCTTATGCGTGCCTGGCTTTGCAAAACAAATGTTCGAGAAATATATGTTCCTCAATGGATGATCAAATGAATGACTAGATGAGCAACATTCCTCAGAGGCTGAAGCCCCAGCCCACATGTCTATTTTCTTTTCAAAATATGATTCAATTATTTCAAGTCAATATGATTTTATTTTCACCCTGGGCACATAGACCTGAGCCTAAGAAATATTTAAATGCTGCAGTAAAGGCCCTGTTACTCAGCTTTAAATTCCCTCACTCCATCAGCTCTATTTATTAAACTGGGTGTGAGATCTATGGCAAGTATATTAGATAACCTTTGTAGACATGGCCCCACCTACCAGTGAGGGGAGTCACTCGTGGTTCCACATGAAAAGAGATCTGTAAAAAGATCTATAAAAAACACCTAAGGACATAGCTCCACTTGTTTCAGAGAACATTCCTGAGGTGGGTGTTGCCCTTGTTTTATCTCCACTGGTCTTTGGGGAGCCACACAGAGCAGCTGAGGTTACTTACATGACACTCCTGTGCCCTGCATCCCATACATTGGTCCATTATTGGAGTTGATGCCAATTTGATAGTGATCAAAATTTGCTCTCATCAAATGCCAATTCTTTGGACCTTCTGGAATTAGTTAGTGACCATAGCTCATTTCTAGTGGAAAAGGCTGTATGCAACAGCCAGCTGTCTTATCAGGAAGGGAAATGATTTGCTTTTTCAAATTGGCTTTAAAAAGTGTATATGCTGCCAGACGGCCTCTGGGCATGTGTATGAAACATCGAAAACAGACACAATACACACGAAAAAGAAATGAATTCCCAAAGCAGGCTCCCCATGAAGTAGCCAACTAGGCTTTACTGATGGGATGAAATAAGCCTTAGAAACATCATTCTTTTCTTCTATAAATGACTTTTCTCTGTGAAAGTGGAAATATATGGGGGTGGGTGGGTACACACTAGAATCATTCTAAGAATTAAGTTAAAAAAAACCAACGCCACACCTAAACTGCTTTACTATTACTATCTAAACTGCTAAGTCCATTTTCTGTCTCAGAAAAATATTATATCTCAGAAACACTGTCATTTATTTTTAAGGACCCACAAAGATCCTGCAAGCTCTCTTAAAATTCAGAGATGCTTATTAATAGAACATTTAATAGTGGTACCCTTTTTTAAAAAAAGTCTTTAACTTGCTGCCTTCTTTAATCAAATAGATGCTTATTTACTTTCTTACTCATAGGGGAATCTAGAATTCATATTTAATGTTCTGATTAATGATCATCAACAATTCATCAACAATGCTTTTAAGATTTTTTTTTTTTACCTGTGTATAATCAAGCCATCTAGTTACCAGTAACTGCAAATGTCACAGATTTCAATGGTCTCTTTGGGACTTTTAATCTGTTTGCTTTTATAAAGAAGGTGATTTTATTTTTACATTAAGGAAGCATTAACATCATTAAATGGGCTCCCACTTTATGATAACTGCAAATGTCACATTGATCCAGAAAGATAAGAAAATGTGCTCATCTTTGGAACAGATATCCAAGGCATGAGCAGGCAACCCACACTATTTGCATTAAAAAACAAATTGTATAAATGCAAAAGATTGATGTACCATCTGTTCATGTCCTTCACTTTTCTGGCTCTTCTGTGTTGAGATATTTTTATGGAATAGTTACGGTTATTATTTTGAAAATGAGCCACAGGTTAAAGAAGTTTACGATGGGTAATATAATTCAAAGCTACTGGTTTACTGTATTCCAGGTATTAAAGCTTGCATTATGTTACATCCCATGCTATTAAATGCATAACTCTATCGCTTACGTAGTCTGATGTTCAGACCAAGATAAAATGTATACAAAACTGTAAAGGATATTTAGAACCAAATCCAAAATATCTCACTAAGATGACTTTTAGCAAGGAGAAAGAAAAAAAAAACTTTAAAAATTAATGACTTCTAAAACCACTGGCAGTAGGCATCAACTTGCTCCGTCACTACTAAGGAAAACAAAGGAATAAAACAGAGTAAATAAGCACTTCTTTGGGGGAAGTACACTGGCATTGTAATCTTCTACTCTGGCACTATCTTCTTTCAATTTGTCATCTAAAAATCTCCTGGCCAATGTAACAAGAAATTTCATTTCCCTTTGCCCTTCCTTTCTTACTAACACCAACAATATTTACTTCTTTTTTGAAGTTGAACATGAACTTGCAGTCAGGGTTATCCTGTATAAAGTTTAACCATTCTGTTGTGAGAATGTTACATTTTTTGTTAACTGGACAACCAGGAAAAAAAAAAAAAAAAAAAAAAGGCATTTGTGTAGAATGAAGTCTGCTATAGTAATCGCCCTCTGGTGGCAACTGACTTAGACACCAGAGGCCAGATTTTTTCTACAGTAGCCTTCCAAATCACACAAGACTCTTTTTTTGTCAAAATTCTACATTGTTGATGCACATGGTTCAATAACTATTTTATTCACAAACATCCTATTTGTGCATATGAATATGAAGGATTTACTAAGGTTGGTGCCTCCTCAGAATCTAACTTTATACTTTTGTCATCCGTGGTTTCTGATTAGAGAAAGAATGACCAAAAAAAAAAAAAAAAAAAGGAGATTTCTTGATTTCTGACCAATTTTGAAGCAATAAAATCAAAAGCCTCAAAGAATTTTACAACATGTACTTTCCTCTTATATTCCAAAGGATACTACTACCTAATTTCCTATAACCCCCAAGCAAAAGGAGGTTGCTAGAGTTGAAAAAAGGCATATGATGGAAATCATACAAGTTCTGAGTTTATTCTTGTCTCAATGAACCTGTGAAAGATCTGAATTGCAGTAACTTAACTACACCATCACTAATAAACCTTGCTTATAAAATTTAATTTTTAGCATACGTCATTTTATTACCCTTTTAGAAAAAAATCACTTTTGATTTATTTTTTCTTTTTGCAAATGAAACAATGGACTATGGGGAAAAAAAACAGAATATTATCTGCAGAGAAACTCAGTCATATCGCTTAGCCATGGCTGGGCTTGGGAAGACCATGTGTCCTTGGAGGTCCTCTTTGATTCAGTCAGAGTCTGAAGAATCAAAGAAAGTTCCTAAGTGACGGAAGAAGGATCAAAGGCAGCAACCAAAAAGAGTCAAGAAAATCCACAGAATGGAAGAAGGGAAAAGACTGTGAACACAGAAAAAGGCACAGCAGAAGACTTTAAAATACCTAAAACGACAAAAGCTTTCTTGATAATTAACTTGGAAAATAATTATGAGAGGTTCACGGAGTCAAATATACATTAAAGAAGAAGGAAACCAAACACCTGATTTCTTTAAATGTTAAAATTAAATCATTCTCTTAATTTTCATTTTCCTCAACTGCAGCTTTTTCTTAGAATTGTTCTCATTTAACCAGAGACAATAAATTGGTCTGCCCAATGACTTCCAGACTACAAGGATAAGATTGGAGATCAGGATGGAAACATGATATGGAAAACATTAGTAAAATAGAATCTTCGCTCATTACAGAACATAAGTGACCTTCATATTGTATACAGAGAATAAAATAATGTAATATAATCTGCCATAGCATTTTATAACATCTGAGAAAATTCCTAAAGTCCATATTTATTCATGAAAAAAGGAGAATCCATTCTTAGAAGAAGTGATGTTTAAAACAATTTTGTAATTGCTAATATTGGAAACATGTAGAAAATATGTAGACTCATATATACATATTTTTCCCATTTTGAAAATCTAAAAGAATATCTTTATTTGAAACCATAAATCGATCAATGAAAAAGGCTGGGAGTGACTATTTTGACTCATTCTCTCTTTTCTATTTGCAAAATTCAAAAACCAAAATTCACATTTCTTTTTCTGATTTAAAATTTGTTTATAAAATAATTCCAAATGCATTCTATCTGGGTACCTTCCTAGTGTGTAGTTCAGAATTCTTCATGTTCACATGAGAAGACACACACAGGACCTCGGGAACCCATAACATAAAATGGATCTGGACACAGTTTTCTGAGTATACAGGAGCACATAATAGATTTTGCCTAACCATTCTCCAAATCACAGTTGGGCATTTTTATTTTATGTCAAACACACTAAAATCTCAGCTTATTGAACTTGCATTCTGTTCCTCTTTTTCTTTCAGAAAGTAGTATTTGGCTCTTTTCTCTCATGTTTTATTTAAAAATAATGGTATACAGCTGCAAAATATAGCTAGTATCGAGTATACAACTGAATGTTATATTTCCTTAGTTCACTGCTCTGTTCTTGATATTTAGTTTCTTAAATCATGTACATGTCTTTAAAAACAAGATTAGAGATCTACCTATATGTTTTAAAAGACATAAAAGAGGATTCTTTCGGTTCTTGCGATTTCCTAATAGTATATTTGACTGTATATTATTCTATCCACACTATTTTCAAAGAGTAAGTTACTGGGGATATTTACAAACTATGATTTTCCCTGATTGGAAGGAACTAATTAGAGTGTAGTCTGAGTTCGCATCGTGAGTCCCTAAGGTTACTTTGATAGACATGACTACCGACAGTTAAAATAAAATGCAGTTAAACTCTGGCGGAACTCCTGTCTTGAGTCCCTTCCCAAAACAAGGGAGAGTCTCCTTGAGTTCATTAGAAAACCTTTCTGTTAAAACAATGTTGTACATCTTCTTTTTCAGACAGCTGTCCAGTTAAGTAGCTGGATTTTATCAGCGTAAAGTTGCAAAAAGGATACTACACTGTGTCTTTCAAAAAAAAAAAAAAATTTCACCAATTCTTCCTGTTTTCTGTATTTTTTCTTCAATGATAGCTTAAGCTTTGCTGAAATAATGCCAGGATCTGATTTTCTCTTTCTTATCTTTCTTTTCTTTTCTTTCTTTTCTTTTCTTTTCTTTTTTCTTTTCTTTTCTTTTCTGTCCTTTTCTTTCTTTTCTTTCTTTCTCTAGTTTAGTCAAGACATAGATTATGATAACTACCTTAAGTATTAAAATCAGACAAAGTTTTTTTTTCTGAGTGTAAATCTTACATATTAAAGATATTGTTAAGTTTTTCCTTTGTTGTTTACACCATGGAGAATGTTCATGATTTGATTTTTCAGAGCAAGGAGGTGTGGGGAAGAAAATCAATAGATATGCCTGCAAGACTACACCAAAAGTAAGTAATAATAAGATTGGCAAATCTTTTTGAATATATGTACCAGACTACGGTAAGTTTGACATTTTTCTTACCAGGAAATTTTAATACCTAGGAGCTCCGGGCAGTATGGTAAGCCCCCAAAACAAGTCAGGTCTTTCTACACTCCATCTTGGGGTTATTACTCACTATCTAAGACAGAGCAATCTGTTGTGAAATGCCTTTTAAAAAAAGTAGAGCCATGCACTCTCCAAAACAGAACACTGTGGCTTGGGGCAAGAATGATATCATGTCACTAAATGCTAAGCAATTGGCTTCTTGGTAATAGCATGAACCCTTCCTCCAGCAAAGGACTGTGTTTCAGGTCTTCTCCATCCTGGTCAAATAATCTTCTTTAATGATTAAGTGAAATAATTCATTTTAACTGGCAGCTAAAACAGAGAGTCTAGGAAGAAATTCACACACTGGCCACAAAATTAGGTGTTTAGAGATAGTAGGGCACAAATCAGCCTGTTTCAGTTACAAGACTAGAAGTAATGCCATGGGACACAAATATTTTTATCTGAATTGACTGACGGATGTAGCATCATGTGCAAAAGAATAAGCAACAATAGGGCACAAGCATCTATTTTCCTTTTCCTGGGGCAACAAGCTATGATGCGAAAATATTTTAAAGTATTGTTTCCCTTTCAGTCTTTCCACATTTTTAAGTATAAACAAATTTACACAAAATTAAGCAAAATTAAGCCATAAGACATGTGTGTTTTTCCGTACAGTGTGGTAGGGGAAAGAAAACAGATAGGTGGAGAGAAAAGCATGGATAGTAAAATGGGAAATTTTCAAGTACACATACAGATCAAATTTATATAAATAAAAAGGCATAATTTTTCTTTCACATGCATATGACAAATGGGGCCATATTACTGTAAATACTAGCAATATAAAAGCTAATACTTTATAATACCTATGGTTAATTGTATTTAGAACATTCATGAAGTAAAATAAATTCTTCAAAAGAACAAGATGAATTCTTCAGGGGGAAATAATGCTCAAGCTGGCATGAAATTGTTTCCTAAATGCTTTCCAATGAGATTTAGTTAAAATTTGTTTTAAATTTCTTCCTGAACTTTTGTACTTTTAGACTAACACCTTGCAATAACTTTCCTTGAGTTGGCGGAAACACAGAAATTGTGACTTTTCATCATCAAAAGAACCTTCAGAACACAATCTTCTCGTGTTGCTCGTAAGACACGATTTTTTTATGTGGCTTTGCTCTCCTCGCACTGTTTGCCCTCATGGCTCCTGCATACCAAATCCAGGTTGCGCTCCCTTTCGTGCATTTCTCCTTTTGTAAGCATGGGGGTACCTCCTCCTCCTAGTGATTAAGCATCAAAGTTATGCTCAGAATTATATAGAATATAAAATTAGATATTGTCCCTTCCCAGTGGGCTCACAGTATCTCCAAATTTGCTGTAAAATATGTCTACATATTGTATAACAGATGCACTTCAAGTGCTAAATGTCTGGAGATAAATCTATTATTGACTTCATCCTCTCAACCTTTCCAATTTCCTTTATCATTTGTCAGCTCTCTTTATGTACATGCCTAGGCAGATTGGTAATTGCAGAGCATGTCCTTTATTTTGTAAGGATCGCCATGGTTCGAATGCACCATGACAGATTTGGGTCCTATGCACGGGCACTAATAACATTCTCGACCCCAATCCATGGGCATGTGCCTCCCTACAATTACAGCAATAAAATACTCCAGTGCATTCTAAAATACCCTTCACATAGTATCAGCATTTCTTCTACCTTGCTGAAAACTCAAGATTCTGTCCATTTTTCCATATTTTATAACTTGTCTTGAATAACATTGCCTTTATGTCTGGGCTAGAGGGACAGCTATGGAATTGAAAATGAAAATCCTGGAAAAGACATGGGTGATTTTTTTGTTGTGTTTTAACACATACCTAGAGTGGTCTACACATGCGCACACGTATGTGTGTGTGTGTGTGTGTGTGTGTGTGTGTGTGTGTATTTGTGTGTGTGAATGCATCTTTACACTGGCCTTTTTTATTCTGCATTCTAATACAGACGCTATTTGATGCATACAAATCTTATACATTTAAACATATAAAAGTATCATTTTCTTGATACTTGAGTGCTAATACCCTTTACTTGCATACTTTAATTACAGAACTACTGCTTTTGCAAACATCTAAGTAGGAATCTCAATCTATAAGAAAGCAGCTTTATAATACTAGAAATGTGAAAATCGTATCATTCATTCTCCTGACTTAAAAATCTGTGGATCAACAGTTACAGTTTAGTTACAGTTACAGATTCCTAACACTTTAGGGGCATCTGGGTAGCTCATTCAGTAATGCATCTCCTTTGGCTCAGGTCATGATCCAGAGGTCCTGGGATCAAGTCCTACATCGGATTCCCTACTCAACAGGGAGCCTGCTTCTTCCTGCTGCTTCCCTTGCTCATGCTCTGTCTCTCTCTCTCTGACAAGTAAATAAAATATTTAAAAAAAAAAGACTCCTGCAGACTTTAGAGTTGAAATGTGAGTTTCAGCCTACCTCAATGCAACTTTTGCCATTGTTAATAAAAGAACAGTTTTACTTCTCATCTTAAAAATAAAGCAAGAAAAAATGTGAAATTGAAATATTCTTTCTCCCTCCCCTTTTTGTTTATTTCTGAGTCTTTTCTTCATTTCAAATGAGTTTTTAAACACATTTGGCAGTCAGTACCCCTAATCATTCAAAGAGTTGTGTGACAAGGGGGAGCTGGCCAGATACCATCAGTTCTTTTAAAATGTATTAGTCTTTAACCACCTGTCTTCTCCCTTAAAATTTAAATAGAAAAAAGTATATATTTTGATGGAGGAAATCAGCTTAATGATTCTATAATGGCGTTTCGGGATACATGCGTTAGCATATCTCATGACTTAAGACTTGTCAACATGATGGAAATGAGCTCATTTGTTCAAAGTTTGTCTTTTTGTAAAAATCATCCCTTTTACCACAATGAACCTACATGGGGTAAATGAAATTGATCATCAAGACTGAATGTTTTTTATTGCTGGCTTAGTCTTTATGGCCCAATGTAAAGTTCTATTTTGGTTTCCAAGTTAGTAGTCTGCTTCCGTCCCCAGGGTAAGGAGAGCACAATCTCACTGTTGTCACAGGGTTGCCTATAATCTCTTCTGTGTTCATTGACTTTCCACCTCATAAAATACGGTTTGACCATTAAGACACTAGTACCTGGTGATCTATTTTATATATCCTCAGTCTGGCTACATTCTGTCATGTAAATACAAGCTACCCATTGACCGAGTAGTTATTTACCTTTTTTTTCCTTTTCTTTTTTCTTTTTTTTTTGCGAGAGTGAGCAAGCGAGCGAGCGAGCTAGCAAGCACAGGAGCGCACGCAAGCATGAGTGGGGCTGGGCAGGGGAGGCAGAGGGAGAAGCATACTTCCTGCTGAGCAGGGGCCCCAGTGGGGAATTCCATCCCAGGATTCTGGATCATGACCTGAGCCAAAGGCAGATGCTCAACCCACTGAGCCACCCAGGCACCCATGACCTAATAGTTTCAACTGAAAGGAAGTCAATAGAGTTCTGAGACAGGTTCTCTAAAGTCTGGAGACCAGACTTTAGAGAAAGTAATTTGTAGCTTGCACAGAAATAGTAAATCTTGCCCAGAGTGATCTGAAGCAATTTCATTTTAAAAGTATAGAGTTTCTCAAGAAACAAAAACATTTTTATATAATGTTTTCCCAGCATATCATTAGGATTCCAAAATCTCAAAATTGTGCTGGGGAAGAAAAGCTGTATTCTCTCCCCCGAGATTTTGACACTTTCACTAGAGGTAGGATAGAGGGTTCAGATCACGGAGTCTGGGCAGACACAGTGCTGCGCAATGACAGGGAAGGAAGAGCCAGTAGTCTCTAGCTGTCTGCTCAGGCTAGCATTTGCAGGGAGGGACAAGAGGATGGAAATCAGAGAAGGGAGAAACACCACCACCAGCCCGAGATATAAGGCGCATTTCTGGTTTGAGACATTGAAGGCGAATGAAAGTTGAAAAATACAGAAAAAAAATCTAATGTTGATATTCCTTAATAAATCAAGAGCTATATTTTGAAAGATCACAGCAATTACCCTGTGATGGGCAGATTCCATTCATTTAATAAGAGTGTAAGTGTCAATGAGATACTGAGCATTAGTGGGGAACTGGATATTACACCTAGGGATGAAATGGCGAATAAAAGCTGCATGTGATCTCTTACGCAGCTTACAGACTTGTGAATAAGACAGGTATGAATCAAACACAGACTCAACTGCAGGTTAAAATTCAGGTACTATAAAGCAGAGATCTATGGCGTTGTAAGGGCAGATTATAAACACCTGACTGAGACTTGAAATACAGCTAGAAGTTACATTATTATTCCACCAATATTAAAAGGGTTGAAACAAAATAATAAAGTGGATATTAATAACCAAGCTAGCTGTAGGTTTTGCATATCTGAGATAATTGTTAATTCATAACCTCATATGGTATTCGGATCTTACAATGTAAGGCTCACAGGCAATAGTTTTACTATATATCTATAAACTTCAGTTTTCAGTTGAAAATCTCAGATGTTTCCATTTGCATTTAGCTGAAAATTGGCAAGAAGATTATCATCTCTGATCCAATTTTTTTAATGGAAAACTAATTTTGATTTATGGAGTGGCAAAAATATAAACATTTTAGATAAATCTTTTGCCAATTTCTAGATAAAAAATGGTTTTAACTGTTAACTTTGGCCTTTTGAAGGATTATTTTTAACTGAACATGTCAATGTTTTTACCCTATAATGTTTTTCTATATAAAGTCACACAGTATTACCTTGTTCTGTTTCACAGTACGTAACCCTTTTAGGAGACCTTGGCACTCATCTCTTCCTTTGCAAGAGTCACTGTCTAATGAAGCCAGAGTCTTCATATCATTACCATCTTTTCAGGCAAGAGTGTGAGAGTTATTAGCACATTATGTTAAGTATGGAAGCTTTTTTAAAATAAATTTAATATCTTCTGTGATTGCTTTTATAAAAAGAGAGATACCACTGAAAACCATTCATGATGATCAGTATTAGTATTAGTGATCCATTTGTTGATGGTCTAGAGAGATGCAGTTAAAAAGATGAAGTTAAAAGGAGGCTTATTGAGAAAGAAAAATTCTGAGCAGTGTCCTTATGAGAAATTAATTAGAAGAAAGTTAAGAACACTCAAGCCTTCTGAAGTTTCCACAGAAGAACTAATTTGATTATTTATAAATCCTTGCTTTTTTCACTTTGGGTTTTTATTTTCTTACTTATTTTTACTAGGTAAAAATAAGTAAGAAAATAAATAGACATTAATACTGAAAATATTTCTCTATTTGTTAAAAAATAAATTATCTGGTGCTGATACCTTCACTTGACTCTTTCATAGCACTCTGGCCTTTTCCTTTCAAAGCATGTATCACAATTTGTAATTATGGCCTTATCTTTATGTGCTTTTTTCTTAACTAATGGGAAATATTTTAATAAGTGATATGCTATGACAGTTGACCCTCATTAGTTTTAGCAGTCTTCTAGTAAGTCTGTTTTAAATAGTTTTAGTACTCTGTGAAGAAAAGTGTTAGTAACTTTTGATTATGCTCAAGAATAATCCATTTCAGATTTATTGCTCACATTAAATATGAGGGAGGATTTTTTTAAGACCTGAAATTCTAGTTTTACATTTCATTTTTTCAAAATGTGATATACATATGTACACATACATACATATATACATACAATTATATATAATTTAAGAAATTAGAAATGTCTTAAAATATGTACATGCATTATATGTACATACACATATTTTCATCTGTTATATATAGTTGTTTAAGATTATATATATGTATGCCTGTATGTATATATAGCCATACATGTATATACAAATTTTAACAAATTAAAAATCTTAAATATTTTTTGATTTAAAATAGTCTTAAAATCACAAAGTTTGTGACAACTTTTTACAGCTTCATTACAATATAATTTATGTACAATAAAATTCAACAATTTTAATTGTACATTTTATTTACTTTTTAAGAAATTTTTTTATTATTGAAGAATGGTGGCCATACAGTTATGTTAGCCCCAGATACATAACATAGTGATTTTAAAAATTCAGTACCTTTTATACCTTTTGAAAAATAATGTATTTGGTTTCTCTTGACTACCACGAAAATCAAGATATAGAACACTTCCATCATCCCTGGTGTGTGTGTGTGTGTGTGTGTGTGTGTGTGTGTGTGTGCCCATTTGCAGTTGACCCCCTCCCTCTGCTTTGCATCACTGTAGTTTTACCTTTTATGTAGGATTTTGATTTTGTTTTCTTTTTTCTAGTCATCTATCTCCCCCCAAAGGCTGTAAACTCTCTCAGATCAGGGACTTGGTTAGTTCAACAGGAGACTGGATTTGAGATTTGAGAAGAAAGAATGCTCAGACATGTACATTTCCTGTCGATGACACTTTCCTGCGGCAAGCTCAACCGGACAAGGACAGGAGACAACATCAGGTTGGATGAGTGTGATCTCAGCAGCCCCCCTCCTCTCTCTCAGTTCCAGCATTAGACACATCCTGGTGGTTGTGATAACTAGGCTAAATGAGATGAAGGAGCTGCCTCACTGTACAGAGATACTCCTCAGCACTCCTCTCTTCCCTGCCGCATCACCCTGAAATCACCCGTATGTGTTTGCATCTGGCTTTCATATTTCTGGTATAACTCCATTCTGTGTTACATGATTCACAAGTCCACGAGCACCCACTAGCCTTCATGGCTGCAGAGGTGCACCGCGGATGACTCCAGACTGGCTGCCTGCGCCCTCATTGTGTGCAACATAACTCGGTCCAGGCGGGACTGAGTAGGACAGGTCGAGGATCTACCTGAGGCTCTTTGATTCATCGCCATGAATTCAGTGCCCAGCACAGGTCCTATACAGAATAGTTATCAGATAGACCTAATGAATGAATAAATGTGAAGCCTCCGTTCACCTACCTATAAAACAGACCTAAACACAGGGTCTACTTCTTAAGTAAAAATATCTGTAGAACAGTTATCCGGATGCCTGACACATATTTGATAAACACAGATAAAATGCTTATTGCTATGATTACTAGAATGGAAGTCTAGATTAAATACGCTGTCTCCTAGAACTTCTGTAACTTATTCTAAATTTTTCTTGCACTCAGAGAACTCAGCTAATTGAACAGCTGTAAATATAACACCCTATAAGCACAGTGTCAGGTGCTACGTCATGAAAGCCAAAGAGCCCCTAGATGATTTTCCTATGGACTCGACAATGAAAAAGAACACTGAGATTATGTAGTACAATCCCTTAATCTTTCAGAGGCGAGATTAGTAGATTGCCCCGGGAAAGTTAATGGTAGGGCTGGAGCCTCAAGGTTGCTTCCATTTCTATCCCCACTCTGCCTCTGTTTCACTTTCTCCTGTCAATTGGAGAGGCATAAAAGTTCCCTACAATTGCAATATGATTTGTTGTCTATTTTTTTAAACTAGGGGATTCTTTTTAATAAGGTCCATTAAGAATGGTCAATGTGGAGTACATAATTTGTATAACTTCTGCAATGTATCAGCACGCTGTTCTTATTAGATCTATATAGTTATCATCTGTTAAGGTCATCTGCTTCAGGAGAAAGGAGAAACTAAAGTTTTATGCACAGTTTCCTCACAAAAATTCAGCTACAAATCAAACAAAAAGGGAAAAGTGAAGGATAAAGGAGTCGCAGTATGAGGTAACTGAACTTCCTTCATGCCTATTCTCTGGTTTCTTTCAGACAATTTTTATATGTGCTGGTTACAAATATTATAAACAAATAGAATAAAACCACCGTACTTGCTATAAATCAGTTGAGGCTCATGCTCCTATTTCATCTTCAACTAATCTTTATTTTAGTTTATTGTAGCGACTTTGTCACTTTATTTTAGTGATGTGGTTGCAATGGATAAGACTTGGAGAGAAGAGCCCTACCAAGAATTGGTCCCTGGGGAGAAATAACCAACTGAAGCAAACTTCTGTCCAGTAAGTTCTATAAGGCATTCAGGTGGGAGTGCCTTTTATCCTGGGCACTTCAAATAACTCACTATTGCATGAATAATACACGGATAACAAACTTTTACATAGCAAAAAAAAAAAAAAAAGTCCTGTATTTAAAGGAGACCATGGGCATGGAAAATGGGATTTAAAAACATAATATCCATGTGAAAACAGCAAAAGTTTTAGAAAGGAAATGGGCAAGTGAAAGGTCAGAAAGAGACACAATGTGATACACTGAAAGTCAAGTTTCTAGAACTGAACAGTGCTATGAAAATGTGACAGAAGGTAATTTTAACGATGACAATAGCATTGAAAGTATTACTTTCTCTTAATTAAACTTCTTCATTGTAAAAATGAGATCTGGGTCAGGTTAAAAAAAAATGCCAATGGATGAACTGCATAACGAAGAGTGTTTATCCACCACAATCCTTAATTCCACTTCCCAGAAACAGCCACTACTGTTTCCTCACTCCTCTTTTATCTGCCTTCTGAATGTTTGCCAATGCCCACTGAGGGCACATCACAGATGCTTGAGAAAATATTATAGTTTCAAAACGATGCCTATGGAAGCAGACTGATTCCTACAAGCCCTTTAAGGGAACCTATACATTTTTCACATTTCTAGGGCATCATTTCATAAACCTACACTAAAAATCATCCAAAATTGAACATATTGGAGGCAATCAGCCAAAAATCAAGACTACACCATGTTAAGCATTAAGAGCCAAGAAGAGTGACTGGATGTCATGTGCAGAGCTGTGAAAACCCAACCCATCTTGACAAAAAATAGATTTACTGTATCCCGTGTACTGTAAATGGCAGCATGTGGAGCGAGCAATCACATAAGCTAAAAGAAACTCTGTGACAAGTCACATCGCAAGCTTTGAGGGGCTGAGAGGCAGATGAACTTTTTGGTTACTTCATCACACACACCGTCTTTTGGGTATGCTATGTTGGGGCAGCTAAGGAAGGGGTGCAGTTTCTGACTCCTGCCAGCTGTTCTAGGACTCGAGCACACAGGTCTGGGTGAAGTAAAGATGTTCAGCTCATTCATTTCGGGTTCTCTCTGAGAAAGCGGTGTGGCATATCCTGGGATGGGTCAGACACGAAAGTATTTCGCAATCTCAAGAAACAGCAGCTCGAAATGGAGTAAAACCCTTTTAACTTTAGATGGTAGAGACTTTGAATACTGGTACCTGTGGCACTTTTACTCTCTTTCACCTCTGAAAGGGAAGAGAATTATTAACAGAAGGAAAGTCATAACATTTCCAAGCCACAGCAAAAGGTGCTTGAGAAATGATCCTGGGAGGTTTGATGATTTTAGGCCATTTATTCTTTGCATAAAACACACAAGGGTAACTATCATTTAATTATTTGCCTTTTGGCCATCATAGATGTTTAGTACAAAGCCAGGAGCTTCTGACCCCCAAAATGTAAAGGGCTGTTAAAAGCAGGTTGGTATACATTTCTTTCCCCTTTAATGAAAGATGCCCTTTCAAATTGTATTTTCTACTTGAGAATTAAACAACACATGATAACTTTATGTATAATTACTACTGTGGTGTGCTGTTGTCATGGGTTAGTGTTATCAATACTTTGTAAACATTCCACATATATAATGTGTTATATGATATTAATTGAATAGTAACATAATTAATCATATGAGGTACCAAATATTTTCAATTATATCTGTTATAGATTTTATTCTCTATTATATATCATGCAATATGCATTAAACATACTATATTTTGTTATACCATATATACATACATTTTATAATGTCATTATAACTGTTGATAATGTATCTATATAATTATAAAATAAAAACACTACATCTCCTGTTTAGACCTATTGATTTCATGTTTACAGATTCTTCCTTAAAATCCATGGCACTTAAGCACTGTCAGAGAACTTGACAAGTTAATAACAGTGACATTCCAATTTAGATATTTAACTCGAAAGCTTCAAAGTTTATGCTTCTCCCATGCAGGGGGCTGTTTTCATCAGCAGTTATTGAATATCCAGTGCAGAATTATATTTTGTATTTTAGTATGAACCAGGGTGATATTTTCAAGAAACTGTAAGGCTGTTTTTTGATATATTTGTATAATTACAAAATAGAAAGTCTTTAGGTACCGTTATAACTCTATTGTATGGCAATCTTCAAGAAAAACAATATTTATTGTGAAATTTGATTGCAGTTTCAATATCTATCTCCTTTTATTATTAAAAAAAAATAAAACATATATTTAGCCAGATACATATACGCTAAATTTAGTTCACTTGGAAATGCTCTAATTAGCTTTTTCTTTATGATTTTTGTATTTAAAATAAATCCCAAACAAGCTCTAATTCGGTGGACACGCAGAGCAATAATTATACATATCCTCTCCTAATGGAAAAGTATACAATTACAAGGACATTATCAATTGTTTTTTTTAAAAAAAAACATAAGATATTGAAACTGTATAGAAAAAAAAATGCATTGGTCTTTATTTTATCTGAGAACAAAAAATGTTGGGAACAAGGGGTAGCTGGAGAGAAGAAACCTAACAAGAATTGGTTCCTAGGGAGAAATACTTTTCCTAGTAGCTATATTATAATAAAATGAAAAGAAAGTGACTACCACAGCATTTCTTATTAACAAGGCAATGACACTTGAGATCATTCCATATTTAAAACCACAAATGTAGGATGGATGTACTTTATTTCATCAAGAGATTAACATTTGGAGGATGGTCCAGCGTGAGGACCACAGTTAATAAGACCGTACTGCATATCTGAAAGTTGCTAAGAGAGTAGATCTTAAAAGTCCTCATTACAAGAAAAGGAAATTTTTGTAACTATGTAAGGTGACAGATGTTAAACACACTTATGTGGTGATCACTTCATAATATATTCAAAGAGCAAATTATGTTGCACACCTGAAGCTAATAGAGTGTTGTATGTTAATTATACATCAGTTTAAAGAAAAAGATTAAAATTTAAGCCTTCCTTTCTTGGCTCCTCCAAACAGAGGCACTTGGAGGTAAGAAGTAAATCTTCTCCATCTCCTACTACACAAGAATATTTTCAAAGTTCATCAGAACTGTATCTTGAAGGACTATGAATATGGCATGTGCTTTGCAGAACACAGATGACTTATCACCATCTCTTTCCTATTTTAATCCATTTGGATAGGAACAAGAAATCTTTCTGTCCCACTGCCTCAAATGCCTTCAAAACAATTTGTTTTTTCTGTTACCACTTTCTTTATAATTATGCTATGTAATGCGTATTGGACCAAATTAGCTATTTAGAGTTCAAATCTGTTACTATGCTAACACATTCTTTCATCCATTTCTTTCTTTCTTGAGTCAGGACTCAGAGCAGTTTCTTTGGGGCAAAAGAATGTATCCTTCTATTTCTGTTTTTGTTTGTAAAGACAGCCCTCTTTGTAAGAACTGCATCTGTCTCCCAAACTGTCATTCAGAAAACAAAGAAGAAAGAGCCTAAGCTGAGTCCAACACAGTTTGCAATTTTAACACCTTCCTTGGAAGAAGTCGAATGGTAGATAAGTTACCATTTTGTGGTTGTTCCTGGTGTGGACAGGAGGCAGGGGGATGCTTTGAGAGGTCAGATCTTTCCAGTTTCCTTAAGCAAGAGAAACTCCAGATGGGGGGGGGGGGGGGGG
>PITA01004583.1:0-87254 GCA_004023965.1 Spilogale gracilis | reverse complement strand
GATACAAGGGCATGATTTTTAATAGGCCCACGTACCCTCTGTGGTTCTTAAAAGCTTGGGACCATTAAAGTTTCCTTGAAGTTTCTTATTAGAAATTATCTTGTTACTTTATAAGTGTGGTTTGGCAATTCCTTTGCGGGTCCCTTCTAGTCCATGTTTTCTGGGCATCATTCTCCAAATGTGATTCTTGAGGTAGCATCATGTGGTATATCCAAACTTGGCCATTGCCACAGTTTGAAGAGAGGTTTTTTCACTGTGCAAGAGGGCCTGCTTCCCAAGGAAGAGGCAAACAGGAACACCGGTGGTGTTCTCACTGTGTGCCAAACACTGGGCAGGCGACTGACAGATATTCTATCTTTTAATGCTCTTCGCCCTGTGAGCCATGTAGGTACCGTCATCTCCGCAGCACACCCATGGAGGCTAAGGTGCAGAGAGGTTAAGTAAGTTGTCCAAGGCTAAAGCTGTACGTGAAATCAAATTTGTCCTCTACCATCTGAGCTTCCTGTTTTTTAATAAACAGATCAAGCTGTCCTTTTGGTTCTACCATCTTGGTGAGAAAACTACCTTGTTAACTAAAAGAAAAATGTTGGTATTTATTTTGTTTCACCATATTGTGCTTTGTAAGAAATATATATATATTTGATCCTTGTCTCCATTTCAGGCATTGAGTTCCCCCAAACCTTTGGAATTTCCTCAGTGAGTTGGGCTTGACAGGTGCCTTTTGTCTTGTTAATGCGGTTACTTTTGCATGGTGCCTAAAGGTGGGGGTAGGCATGTGATTAGATGATTGGCGTTTTCAATCCCATACCCCTGACTTTCTGGTAGGCGAGTGGGAATGGAGGCTGACTCAATCACCAATGGCCAATTTCATGCCTGTGTAATGATGTCTCCATGAAAACCCCAAGGCATGAGGTTCATGAATATGTGGAGATGGACGAGAGTGGTGCACTCAGGACAGGGAAGCTCCTCACCGTTTCCCCATATCTTGCCCTAAGAATCTCTTCCATCTGGCTGCTCCCAAGAGAGCTTCTTATAATAAACTAGGAATCTATTAAGTAAATGTTTCTCTGAGTTCTGCGAGCCACTCTAGGAAATTACTAGACCCCAGGAGGGGGCGTCAAAACCTCCAATCTGTGGCTCCTCGTCAGAAGCCCAGGTGACAGCCTAGATTTGATTGGCACTTGAAATGGATAGTAGTCTTGTGGGACTGAGTCCCTAAGCTCTGGAATCTGAGGCTATCTCTAAGTAGATAACATCAGAATTGAGTTGACTACAGGACACCCAGTTGATGCCACAGAACTGGTGGTGTGGGGAAAAAACCTACACCTTGGAAATAAGTACAGGAGTGTCATCATGCTCCACCAAAGATTTTCAAGTTGTTTACTTTGCTAAATTTTCTTAAACAGCAGCTATCCACAAAATCTTTTTTTTTTTTTTAAGATTTATTTATTTGAGAGAGAGAGAGTAGACAGCGCATGAGAGGGGAGAAGGTTAGAGGGAGAAGCAGACTCCCTGCAGAGCTGGGAGCCAGATGCAGGACACTGATCCCAGGACTCCAGGATCATGACCTGAGCCAAAGGCAGTGGCTTAACCAACTGAGCCACCCAGGCACTCGCACAAGTTCTTAAACATCATTCAATAGTGAGTCATAGATGAAAAGGCTACAAAGGAGCATAATGGGAAGAAACTCATATTGCACACATTGCAAGGATGTCACATTCCTAGTCTTTCCCCAGCTGTCTCTGATGAGGGGGATTTTAAACTTACTCCCTACTACATGGCCATATTTTGAACCTCTCTTTGTAGCCGTAATTCCCTAGAGTTGAACCTCAATCCTTTAAAAAGCATCCTGGCTAGTGTGGACTAATTAAATGTGTGAAAAGTTCTTTACTCTGTTCTCAGGAGGATAATTTGCCCCTTAAAATAATTTTTGAGTGTGTGCCTCAGGATCGAGGCAAAGTTTTCTAAAATACAGACAACTATGAAGTAATCTTAAAGATACTGTTTTATTATTTTAGTATAATTTTAAAAATATGTTAATATAATTGGAAGTTTTGCTCCCATGAATTGTGATAAGAGCATTTCATTAGGTTTTAGACTTTTTGGCGGGGGAGGGGAGAGACTATGAGAATATAGGAGGGAAGCTTCCCAAGTTTAAGAAAAAGGGGTGAGGCACACAAAGTATAGGAAATGGGTATCATAGTACCTGGCACACCACGGATTTTTATGATATGTAATAAACGGTTTTTAAAAATGCTTTAAGAAAAATTGTAATGCTGACAATTTTATTAAATGACTATGTGCCTACACATAGGATCTAACATGGTTCTTGGTCCATAGTAGACACTTGAATAAATGTTGATTGAGTCAAAAAAATGAAGAATGAAAAAAAAAAAGGAAAGGAAGGAATTTAAAATAAAAAAATTCAATGGCATTAATTACACTACACATTTATCCATTAACAGATAAAAAAAAAACACATTTTTTTCCTACTTTTCTAAGCTAAATTTCTTTTAAGGAAATTCCAGATAAGAGTTGTTTCCACTGAGAAAGCTGCAAAAGCGTCAATGTAAAAAAAATATTTTTTAATTAAAAATCATCCCTCCACTTTTTGCTAAGCAGTTAAAGACCAGAGTTTAAGGAGAAAAGCAGTGAATTATTTCAACAAAATCCATAAATGTGTACGGCATGTCTAAAACCGGCGCTCTGAAAGAGGCACAGAGAAGGGGTATATAGTAGCGACCCATAAGGAGGTTGAAATTCGGAAGCAGAATTTAGTCAGAGACATAAAGGACAGTCACAAAAAAGATACGAGTCTTTCCCAAAAAGAAGTGTAAATGTAGTGTGTAGGCCGATCTAGACAGAGAATTCTGAGTGCAGAGCCAGGAGAAACCGGGAGCACACGAAATTCACTGGATGACCTGGGGCCTGCTGTTTCTCAGTCTTCTTTCGTAACACTGGAATATTAATATGTACTATACACTAATTTTCGTGGACACATAAAGATGAATAACTGTGCATCAAAGCAGTTTGATATCTTACAATGTAAGCCATTACTCATCCAAAGTATTAGCATAAATATGTAGCTCTTTGAAAGGTGTCCCAGGTGCTCACTGTCTTTTAGCTCGGGTTGGAAAAGCTGTGTTTGTCAACAAATAACTGTAGGCAATGACATATAAAAGAAATGAAACTCTTTCAAAATGTATTCCAAATGGTTCAAGTGATGTTTCTGATTATAAAATGACTTTTCTGCTGATAGACATTTCCTACTGTGTTTGTCAAATGGTAGGTTCATGGCTTAGTCAGGGACAAAGTTATTAAGGACATAAAACGCCATCTGGATGGAGCTAATAAACATAAAACATAACCTTCAGATACACTGCTGCAGTGGCCAGACTGTGCCAGGCCAGATTACCCTTTGTTTGTGTTTAAATCCAAGCCATGTTCTAAGTCTTTGATTGTGGTGTCTTTAGGTGTTTCCCCTTGACTCAAATGCGAAGACCTCGAGAGCTCAGCAGATTCCCTTCCTGCCCCAGAGCACGTGGAGATTCAACGGCACTCCAGCTGAGGTGTCATTTCAAAACTGTTCTGCCATATTTTCTTCGGAAATTTCCTAAAGCAGTAATTTTATTGATGGAGAAAGTTCAAACTCTAAAATTAGAGCATGAAACAGGTCTCACATTATACAAACTTCTTTTCAGTGAAGTCCAAGGAAGTTAAAACACTGTAATCAGGAAAATGTGACCATGAATAAGTCCCTTAAAAAGCATCATCTCCAATCCAAAACACCATGCACACACTCAGCTTCAGTGCCTAAGTTTGGTGGAGATAGAAAAATCGATGCATTTCTGTATAAACCTGCAGTAATATAAATATCTGATCTCTCTCACGGGTAAGAGAAATGACTTAAATTTCCAAAGGCCTTTTATATTATTTAAATGTATGGAAAGTTTGTTTTCTTACGATTATATCATGGTTTATTTCAGTGAGTCACGATATATTAAATTATTAGGCAACAGGGAAACGATTCTTGGATAATAATGAATAATATTCTGCAGAAAGACTTTCGCACAAAAGTCAGTAGGAGATACCCTGGTGCTCACATGGGTCCGATTGAGCCTTTGTTATCAGGAGAAATATGATGATTTTGGTGAACACTGTGACATGCATGCCATCAGGAATGAGGGACTCATTTCCCCAGCTGCTGTGAGTGTCCTCAGGAGACACTCCTCAGCTGTCAGCCATCCTCACAGATTACCTCAGCTGACTGTGTGCCAGCCCCTTGTTGGGGCTTCGCACACTCAGTGACTTATCAGTTTTGGGGGTAGAAAAGCCCAGCTGTCTTGTCGCTCCTTGCATCAACTCTGAGACACTGTGTCATCTTCAGCATGCCCCTGAGAGTTGGCCTAGGTTTCCATGAAGACCACACTGTAGTTCAACTCCTCCCTCTGTCTAATCCCACTTCCTCTTCTTCCATAGGTGTTCATCCCATGAACACTCCCCAGGAAAGCTCCCAAACATTCCTCCCTGCCAAAGGGCTTACTTCCTTGGCAGACCAACCTACAACAACCATCTTCCCAGAGGATGGAGAGACTGAACTGTGTCAGCTGAGATGCCCTTCTCCAACACCCTTGGTGCTCGCCAAGGGAAAGATATGTTCTCTCATTCTGCAGATGTGCCCCAGACTCTAGGCAGCACCAGAAGAGTTAAACAGATTTAGTGACTAACAAGTAGGATTATTTTTAAAAGAAAAATCATAAAACACTATGAGCCATGCTATGCAAATTACCCTGAAAGCAATGGCAGTAAAGGCTGACTACTCAACAGCATCACTCCATACCCACAGGCCTCTGCAATTAGTCTAGCGTGGGGAAATTGCAGTGACAGACACATGTTTCATTCTTCATTTCTGTGGAGCCTCAACATTTGAAAATCTCCTCTCTTCCTAAGTAAGAGGCATTTCATTAGATCACAATGACAGCTATATAGTAAGAGTTTTAAAGCAAAAATGCAGATTACAAGTGGGATTGCTATGCAAAATGGTGATTAAATTAATTATGAGGTCTTTTTAAAATTTTCAAAGCCACATTATGTTAATATTCCCCAATAGATTAGGAATCTGAATGTTTTTGTTTCAAACACTAACAGCATTAGGTAGGATTATGGTGGTGTCTAATGCTATTTGGTTATTAATATTTTCCTTACACTCATTTATTTTAGTAATCCCATCTTTCGTTGATTGACTGAAGTTGATTTACTCATGAAGGCATGCGTTTATGCTAATGAAAAACAGAGCTCTCCAGACACGCATTTTGTCAGTGTACTGGGACCCCGCCCTCTTCTGAAAGCAGTTCACCTTTTGACATTGATCATGTGGGACTAGATTCCATTGCTTAGATTGTTGTCCTCTGCTGTGGATATTTGTTTTTATCCTTGATTCTGCTTTGACTATCAGGATTCTCGTTTGAAAGACTGTTCTGAGATGGAAGGTTTTTAAAGATTTTTGGTAGGCCTTAAAGCACTTAGCAAAGGGGTTCTAATATGGGCAATGCTGGATATTATACTATTAACTTTTTTTTTTTCCTATTTTGATAAGAGATGATGTTATTTGTGACTTGGAAACGAAGCAGTTGACTGCAAAATTTAATGACAGTATCTCTGTCTTCCTTTAACAATGAATAACTCTGCTATTCCTGATGAACCTCTCCCTCAGGCTTTGGAAACGCCGAGCTAGTCCAGTTCATGTCCACAAGTACCTCACATTTCCAGCTCCCGTTCCAGCTCTTCTCTTCCCTCTGTTTTCTCACTACACACCCTGGGCATTCTGCCAGATGCTGGGGATTCAAACCTTAATAGCCTTTAATCCCTATGCGTGATAAGAGGTCTTATCCTACCAACAGACTTGCATTTTCAACCCTTACATTTACATCATATTCATTTAACAAAATGGATTATTGAGCATCTACAATATGCCGCACTTTATTCCAAGAGCAAGGGTAAAATGGGGTAATGGTAGTATTTCCTTCTTAGTGTTATTAGAGAATTAAATGAGTCAATATTTTAAAAGCCTCTACAATATAGAAATATGATGTCATATTTATAAAATAAGAAAAAAAAATAATAAGTGCTATGAAGAAAAATAAAGCCAGGGTAGGACCCAGGGTGAGTGGGGAGCTGTGACATCATAGGGTCACCAGGGATGACCTCAAAAGACGTGGGGTGCAAGGCTTGCAGACATCTTTAGGGGAAGTGTTCCAGAAGGAACAAGCATGTGGTGCCAAGTACCTTAAACAGAAGCATGACTAGTGTATTCAGCAACAAGCAAGAGTCTAGTGGGGTTTGCAAAAGTGAGAGGAGCACAGGGCGGTAGGAATGGGATCACCCCGCCGCCACCACCAGCCCCCACACCATGCTTCTGTTGTTACTTGACTTAATTTCCAAAACACATTTAAGCCGTAATTATTTAATTTTTTTAGGGATTACTATCAGGCATATTGTCTACATTTCCTAAAGATCTCCTGTGGTTCTTTCTCTGATCACAGCAATCTTACTGTCCATATTCAACTTTTGGACTCTTCTCAGCTCCTCCAGCGTCATCAGCGGTGCTTCCGTTATGAACATTTCCAAGAATCTGGGGATGTAATTTGCCTTGTCTTCATGGCTTGAACTTGTTCAAAGTGAAGCTTAAGTGGAGATGCATCCCCTCTAACCAGACACACATCTCTCTTGGGTCCCGTCTTTCTATCTTGTCTGTGGTGCTTTTTCCAGAGATTTCTCTCAGCACTAACAATTCCCTCAGGCAGTTAAGATACCTTTTCTGTCTTCCTCTTGTTCTGAAAAATCTCAATTCAGAGGGTTTGAAGATCCTCTATGTCATCATTTAGATAGTTGCATTTAAGTTTTCTGTATTTCTTTCTGATTTTATGTTTTTCCTTTTATCCTTGTAAGAATATTTTAAATTTTGAGATTATCAGAAAACTTCCTGGGTAGTCTTTTTTTCTTTCTTATTTTTTTTCCTTTATACTCAGATACCTCCTACTTTGCTTTCAACTATCACAAGACATGGTATTGTCACAACAGGTTTATTTAGGTTCCTGCAAATGTCCTGACCCATTTTCCTTTGATGTGGTATCATATATCAGGCAGGCAACTCAAATTATGAACATGGACTTTGGTGAGCTGCAGAACTTCTCATGGAAAGGGGACAATTGCTACTTTGTTCCAGCTAATCAGCTGAGTGTTGTCACACCTGGACATTTTTCAGAGATGCTGAAAACCCAAAGTTTTTATATGTGACTTGCACTAGATTCCCAGGGCAGCTAAGTGACTAAGTGACTTAAACAAGAGCTATTTACTGTCTCTCAGTTCCGGATGCTGCAAGTCTGAGGTCAGGTGTCACCAGAAATGGTTCCTTTTTAGGACCATGAGAAAGAATTTGTACTATGCTTCTCTCCTAGCTTCGGGTGGTTTCCTGGCAAATGTGGCATCCTTTGACTTGTAGAAAGTATCACACCAATCTCTGCCTTCATCTGCACGTGGTATTCTCTCTGTCTGCATTTCTGTGTCGAAATTTCCCTATTTTAATGGCACCAGTCATATTGGATTAGGGGTCCACTCTATTCCAGTATGATGTCACCTTAACTACTTGCGTTTGCAATGAGATCTGCACCTATTTCCATTTAAGATCTCATTCTAAGGTACCAGAAGTTAGCACTCAACCCTTGTATTTTTGGGAGACACAATTCAACTTGTAACACAAGTAACTGATTTTAAAATGTGAGCAATCATTTATTTTTTGCAATTTTTGATGATTAATTTTTTAGAGCAGTTTTAGATTCACAGAAAAATTAGAGTCAAGTGAAGTGCCTTGGTGGCTCAGGGGGTTAAGTCCCTGCCTTTGGCTCAGGTCATGATCTCATGGTCCTGGGATCGAGGCCCGCATCGGCGGGGGTCTCTACTCAGCATGGAGCCTGCTTCCTCCTCTCTCTGCCTGCCTCTCTGCCTATTTGTGATCTCTCTCTCTGTCAAATAAATAAATACAATCTTTAAAAAAAATTAGAGGCAAATACAGAGATTTTCCATATACCTAATGCCCCCAAAGATGCACAACCTCTCCTATTATCAACATCTCCCACCAGAGTGATAAGATTGTTACATGTGATGAACCTACATTAATACATCATAACCACCGAAGCCCATAGGTTACGTTAGGGTTCACTCTTAGTATCTTACATTCTATAAGTTTGGACAAATGAATAATGACATGCATCCATCGTGATGGTTTCATACATAAAATAGAGTCTTCTCACCATCTAACTTAATTTTAATTCTGAGGCAGTCCATGTAAAACACACCACAAGCCAAACCCAGTCCATGGGTCAAAGATTCCAGACGTCATCTCAGTTGCTTCTGTTTTAGGTGGTATCCAGTGCATTTCTAAAGTTTAAGCTGCTTATTTGACCTTATCTAGGGCTATTCACTTTTACAAACAATAGATAACATGGTTATTTGCTACCAAGTTTCTATATCACCTCTTTCTCTACCCAGGCCTGTTCTGATACTTAATATGTATTAATGTTATGTACGAGGAAGCCCTCAAGGTTGTTCACCACAGTGTAGGCTTTGGTGGGAGCCTCTGAGTACCACAATCATTTAATTGTAATGAAGAGTTTTTTTGTGCGTACATTTTTTGAAGAGCATTAGCAAATGAACCCAGATATTCCCAAACTGTGAATATTTAGTCAAACTTCATTCATATACATCTTATTCTGCATACTGAATTATAAATAATTGAGATGAAGATAAAACTCTAAAGTACTCAGGATGACTTTTTGTTTATAAAATATAAATTTTTAAACCTCCTTCTGAATATAAAAACATGACTAGATGGTGTGTGTTTGTAAAAAGTAGAACCAAATAAAATTTCACTAGAAATTAGGGAAAATGTTGAACTGAACACTCTAGGCCAAGACATTAAAAAAAATATTTAGATGCCATTTTGAAAATTTGTTTCTTTAATGAATTGGGAGATGAAAGAAAGTTTTCAAAGTGACTAACTATAACTATTAAAATTGCATGAGGAGCTTTCTGTATTATCTATAAAAATTCAGTTTGTAGACTTTCACAAATTTTTATCTCTAGAGCAAATAAAACTACCAATAGGAACCATTCCTCAGTTTTCCTTTCTTTCAGAAGTTTGTTGGATATTTCCAGAACAGCGAGATCATACTTTGCTTTTGAGAAAATTCAAATTATCTCCAAACACTACATCCCTGCATTGTCTCAGATCTTATATTTATGGAAGATGAATTGCTTGGTTGTGTTTTTTTTTTAACCAGTTTTTGCTTTTACTTCAGAATCAATAAGTCAAGCCTGCTCTTTTTGAAGTTCATGATTATAACCAGCTCATAAGTTCTTTTATCAAAGTGGGTCTTCTCATGCAATTCAAATTTATATGCACAAATTCTTCAGAATGTAAAACTGGTGATAATTTTCACAAAGAAGAGTTAGGGAAAGGGAAGTCTTTGGAAAGAGATCATGATGAGAGAACTTTTTCAATAATGTAAATGGACAGGGAGCTCCTGACATAACACACTTTCTTGTCAGGTATTCTGACTATGATCACAAAGCTGATGTCCATAGTTGGCTCCTATCAGCTATCCTGCTGGAACCTGAGCCCCTTCTATTCCTCTCTAGGTCCTGTGCTTCTTATTTGTACCAATCTGGATGCTCATCCTCAAACAATAGACTTCAACTTTGACATACTTATGAAGAAGAAAAAAGTCACCAGAGGGATGTCAGGGAGCTTTCTGAATGAATAAGAGTTGGAGAACTGGATTAAGGAAACTGGAGACCCAAGGGAGAGTGGGCAGCGAGAATCCATACCAGAGACCAGTCACAATGCACCCCACAGGCACTACTGGGTTCAGATGACACAACGGAAGTGAGGTCACACAACCGCTCAGTGGTCACAGACATTAGAAGGAGACCCCTCAGTCATATCACAGATCACTTAACCTCCCTCCCACAGTCACTAGAGTATTAGACAAGTGTAGGTCGAATCCATGCCTTTTCTTGCAAAAAGTAAGAAAAACAACTGCTTTACTTTGGTTTCCAAAATGAAATATGGAGCTCTTTCTCCTACTGATTCTGGAATTTCCTCAAAAAGGAAATGTATTTAATTCCTGGGTTGCCAAAGTGGTTTAAATGCCATTAAGCTCCATCTCTTTGGTTCTCCAATATTTATATACACACTTCTTAAAATCAGAGTTCCGAAAAATGTCATGCAACTTATTCTTTCATACAATCAAAAACACACATACCTCCTCTTTGAGAAAAAAGAAACCAAAATTCCAGTCAGATGGTGCCTCAAGCTCAAGCACAAGACCTTGGAATGATGTCCATTCTTCTTCTAGCTTGGTCAAAATTCTGAGTGGATTTTCTGGTACCTGTGGGGTAAATTGCAGAGTTATTATCACTAACACTCTTAAAACTCAATAGTGAAAGATAAGAAAAGAAATGACAAGAAAAAGTAGGTAAAACATATATATGACCCAGCAAGGATGGACAGGCTGGTGAAAATTATAGTAGTTATTTCAACAGCTTCTCATGATAATATCTATAGTGCTTATTACTTTGCTCCTGTATTAACCATTCCATATTCCATTTACCTTCAACTGTACCTCTTTACATTTATTCAATGCCATAACATAAACCCCATAGAGCTGTTCATCTAAGTGTATCATGATGCTTTTATTCACAAGAGTTCTATCAAATGTAATCACTGGATCTAGTTGTATAAAGAAGAATTTCAAACAAGATTACCTGTTTTGTTTGTTATTATTGTTTGTTTGTTGTTAGCATTTTGTCTCCTCTTGTTCCTGACATGAGAATCCCAGAAAGTCTAAGTAAAATATCCACTTTCAATTCACAAAAAACACTTAAACATCTCCTGATTGCAGCATTGCTCCCGTAGACAATAAACCTCTAAAAATCAGCTTCCAGAATTACAGAGTATAGAAGAAAACATTTTAAAAAATATTCACTTATTAATCACTAGAGAGAGAGGGAGAGAACATGGGGGGAGGGGCAGAGGGCAAGGGAGAGAGAGAATCTCAAACAGAGTCACCACTGAGCCTGGAGCAGGATGCAGGGCTGGATCTCCTGACTCTGAGATCATGACCTGAGTCAAAATCAAGAGTCGGATGCTTAACTGACAGAGTCATCCAGGTGTCCTAAGAAGCAAGTATTTTTGCCTATCTGGAGTTTGTTATTATTATGAGAGGTGCCATCCCACTGCCATTCCTTTGGAGTTTGGAAAGAAACAGCAACATATATTGGTTGAGATTATGCATTAGCTCAGAGGATACACAGAATTTTGCAGGCCAGCATTCCAACTTGGCAGGGTGATTGTTCATCTGACATTTTCACACAGAGTCCTGAATGGCTATTTTACTATTGTTTGAGGTCACCTGTCTTGGAAGAAGGAGTACATAAATGTGGCGAAATCCAATAGAAATTGATAAATTGCTTTACCTGTTTTTTTTTTTTTTAATCTCAGAGGAATTTACACATAAAATATCTTAATAGTGTTTAAAACATTTGGTAAATCCATGGATTGAGACAAACATAGAGGGCAAGAAAAGCAAAACTAACTCCATTTAGTGTCTAATTCCAACAAGAAAGTAATATTTCAGTTTTTCAGATGGCAGTCTCATTCTTAGGAGATTTAGAGTTAAATACTATTTCTGCTGGTAAATTGGAAACTCAGCAAAGCTGTGGTGCTAGGGTGCTGCTGAGCACTGTAGGAATGTAAAGAAGCTCCGAGTGCTTAGACAAGAAAGAAAGATCTAATGTTGGATGCTAGACTATGAAAGTAGAGTATGAAAGAGCAGGAGTTGGGAGTGTTATAATTCACTGGATTTGCAGAGATGGGGCATAACAAAATTAATCATGATTCCTTTATTAGCAAGTTCAGGGTATTAAATATATCTATTTCCTTCCAGGGTTCTGAGGAGATACACTGTTTTGACATCGCAGAGAGAAAAAATTAGTCTTTTAAAGAGTTTACTGTCTGGAAGCCATCAACTTCAAAATTGAATAATGAAGAAGGGAATGATAAAGAGGAATTCCCTTAGTACCAAAATTAAGATTGGTAGGCAACTGATTGCCAGAACCAGTCACAGATTTTAACTAAATATGACATTAAAGCAGCTAGACTGAGGAGGAGAAATGATCCATATTTTATTTTATAACATATTCAGCTTTGCTTCATTAACAGTTTACCTGAAAAAAAGGGCAGGGGACCTCTCACCTCCCACAAATACCATTAGCAACATACTTTGGCTCTTGATTCAGAGAACTATCTCTATTTTTTTTTTAATTATACAGATATTTTACTACCAAACATGTGAAAATTGAGGTTGTCAGTCCAACGTATCCTTCTCATAGCTTTCCACTATTTTTTTCTGCATTATTCAAGAAACAAGAACTTCTAGGCAACAGTATGATGGGAAGTAAATGTGGGGACAGAGTAGCAAGCTGTCTGATAAGAGTTGTAGTCAGAAAGAAGATGCTAGATATCAGGTTAAAGAGCCTTGGCTGTCCCACTTTTGGAACTGTCATTTTTGATGTACTCTACTAGTTCGAAGACTCAAGAGAACCAGATCAGGAGAGTAGGAGAGGATCCTACCTCATTTATTCAGAATCAGGAAAGAAATTCCAACAGAAACCTGAATATACACCAGGGTCAATGGACAACAGCCACCTCCCCATAGAGCTGTTCATCTAAGTGGACAGTGACAAGGGCAAGGGACAGCCATATGCTCTGCATTAAGGCACATCTGGTGGGGAAACACCCTATTTGTAGATTCATAAAGAGAAAACAACGTGTTGTATGAAGTACTGAGAATAGGACAAAGAATACATCATTTTAAAAACTAAGAGGATGAGTAGATGTTTGGAAAATAGGAAAATAGCTTGTAGTGAGGTTCATTGATTCAACAAATATTTATTATGTGCCTACTATATCCAGGCATTGGTGGTCTCTGGGAGATTCGATAAAAAATAAAAAGACACAAATAACTCCTGCCTCCAAAAAGGTTCATTCTAGGGGCAGACATGGCCCCAAAATAGGCCTTTATAATAACATGTAGTAAGCTTTATAAGAGTGGAATTATAGAATGTTACAGAAACACACAGAAAGAACAGTAAATCCAAATGGGGAAGGTCTGATGACTTGGTCCTAGATAATGTGGCACGTAAATTAAAACCTAATATATTGGCAGGGGTTGATTTGGTAAATGGCAAAAGATGACATATGTCTAAGAGGATAATGACCGGATGGAGGAGAGCAAGGAACACTGGTAGTTCAATCTGCCCAGACCATAGGCTATGTGGAGTGTGAGCAGAGACGGACAGGAGCTGCTGGAAGTGATTGGGCATGGCAAGGGCAGTATGGTTGAGGGAAACTGGGGCCAGAACATGAGGAGCCTCGTGAGGCACATTAAGTAATGAAGATTTTACCTTGAGGTCAATGTAAAGCCATTAATACTTGTTTAGGAGAGTGACATGCTCATTTTGTGACTCTGAAACTCTCTGCTGTGGTGTTGAGAACTATTGAAAAGCAGGTAAGATGCAAACAAAGAACAATTAAGAGGAAATTCTTATAATTAAGAAAAATAATGGCCTGAAATGGTGCTTAGAGGAAATGAAAAAATAGAGAGAAGTGGATGGAATTTACTGACAATTAGAAGGTTCAAGCAAGAATATTTGGTGCTTATATAACAAACATGATGAGGAAGATGGATGAGTCATGGACAACCTGGGTTTTTCTGGCTTGGGTAACTTGACAGTAGTGACGCAGCTACTCAGAGGAAACCTACCCATATCAGATGAGTGGGGAGGGATGCTGAGCTGAATTTATGATGTGTTGAATCTGAATTTTCTGTGAAATATTTGAGTGATAGTGTCCAACAGGTAGTTGGAGATAGGATGCTGAAGCTCTGTGAAGATACCTGGGCAGAAGCTCTGAATTCCATTATTGCCAGTACATAGACAGTAAGTGAAGACTCTGTGCTATCTGACATGAGGCAGAAGGTGTGTAGAGTGAGAAGGAGTAAAACAAACAGCTCCACCTGGGAGGATGTACATCTCCTTGGTTGCAAATGTGGGAAGAAGAAAGATAGGAGCAGATGTAAGTCAGATTGCCCTTTGGAAGTCAGAAATTTGATAGGCTGGTTTGCATTGTTTGTCGGTATTGGGAGGCCAGGCCATCAATGGGAATGCACATGGAGGGAAATGCAGGAGAGAGATGAGATGAAAATGCTAGGTGGTTGTGTTTGGAGCCCAGGAATTTATAACCATTCCAGAATATAGGGCAGAGGAAGACTTCTCTTTCTCACCTAGCGAGAATTCTCAGCAGCCCTGGTGTAGACTCGGACGAATATGAAGGCAAGGACTGAGTGATGAAATGGGATGATAGAAATGATGATTGGTACAAGCCAACTTACAAAGTAAAGAACAATTGGAAATAAGAATATATAAATAAATAACTGGTGTCCTGCCCTCTCTATTCTTTTCGGAAGACTTCCTCACATGACAGATTGCTTAGACTGCAAGCTACATCATGATAATGTATTATTGTTATTGTTGTTTCAAAGTACTGAATTTTAAAACATGCAGGAAGAAAACAAAAGCAAAGCAAAACAAAAAAATGTTTATCTACAACACAAATAATATAAGGTTAATTCAGACTCCTCTATAACACTGAATACAAGAAAACAGAGTTTTCTTGTGGGGTAAGTGACAAAGGAGGTTATACTAAACATTTATTTTTTAATATTTGTTCTATTCCATGGCTTTGCTTTTCTTCTTTGTGGATTATTTTCATAGTTGCATTGGACATGCACTTACTTCCCTTACCTTGTTTCTCAATTCCTCCCTCAAATACCTGTCTCTATTTCTGTTGGCTTTCTGTTTTTCTCCTTTTCAATCTCAATTTCTCTTGTACTTTCTGTTTATTTGTTCTTGACAGTCATTTCTGAAATGTTACTTTAAAAAAATTCTCTCCAATACTGTCTAAAGGCAAATGCTAAAAAATACATTCATAAAGAATGCTATGTAATATTTTTTAATAAAGTAGCACATAAATAAATTGTACAAAAAAACAAAATTTTGGTATGTCTTATCATTAAAAAATTAGAGAAGGCACAATTACACAACATTTGCCATAAGAGAGTTAGTTTACCACTGACACACACTTTTGGAAATTCAGTATAGATGTGTATCTATAAAACTTAAAATTTTAATAACAAAAATCTTTAAAACCGATTTAAAGAATGTTAACATTTAAATAATTTAATAATTAGAGAAATTTACAGTTATCAAAAATTACCATTAAATACATTATAACAATTCTAGATATTTTTATAGGGAAATTAGCCCAAATTTTTATACGTTACTGTAAAAAAATTTGCAAGTGTCTCAATTGACAAAGCCAGTATGATCTTGATACTGAAACCAGGTAAGAAAAGCACACGTTCAAAAACTACAGACCAATTTTATTTGTAAGTAAAGAAACAAATTATTCCATATATTCCATACTAGAATATATCATATATATTAGAACATAATATTATTCTGGTATATTCTATAAAAATTATCTTATATTACACACCTTTTAAAAATTTTGTCTCAATTTTTTTTCCAATTCCAAAAGTAATATATAACAAATAATCAAAAAATGAAATGCTAGGCCCTAGTATCCTAAAGATTGTCAGGAGAATAATATACCAAGAACAAGTAAGATCCATTCCAGTAATATACAGATGCTTCAATTTATTAAAAAAATTAATCAGTGTCCAGGAGTTCATTATCCCAGGGTAATAGACACTGATCTTTAGAAGTCATTTCAGTTAAAACAGAAACCATACTTTTATAGTCAGTAGGTTTTAAAAAACAAAAACTTATTAGGAATTATCTAAAAACAGAAATAAATTTATAAAATGTCTTTGCTTGTATATAAAAAAATATAGTCAATTGAAAGTATGAGCTAATTTTTATAATAAAATAAATTGAATCAAAAACTAAGAATTTTTAAAGTATTTCTTTAATAAAATTTTATGGTCACATTTTTAGAATTATCATAATAGATCCTCTGGCAAAAATTTTGGAGGGCTCCATGCATTTTCCAAGAGTCTTCTGACCCACTGAGAATCAAAGTATTCTTAAATGCATTCTTAAATGCATTCCTAAATGCATTTAATGTCTTCAGACATTTTTGATGTTTCCCTCTTCACACACTGGTTTAAATCTCTCAGAGATTTAATGGATTGTGCATAATTGTATCAATGCATTTGTGTATGATTCTAGCAATTGTTCAACATTTTATTCTTAATTTTAAGAAATCATATATATGTTACATTTGCTATTTCACTTTACAATTGATTTGCAATGTCTGATGCTTACTGTCTAAAATCATTATAAGATATAAAATTAATATTATAATGAGATATGCTCATGAGAAAGGGACTAAATTTAAAAGTGTTGACGTTGTTAATGAATATTTTTGGATTCTGATGACATTTACATCTTTATGTAATCGTATGAGCTCTGGGGGCTTAAATAATAAACAGTATATCAATTAGACCACATATTTCTTCCTCTCTCCTTCTTCACACGATCATAAATCTTTATTTCACCATGCAAAAGGGGAGAAATGGGAACAAGTATCTCCAAAGTTACAGAAACAAATATTTAGAAAACAAAATATACCTCATTAGAAAAAAAAAACCCATTTAAACTAAAAACTGATAAATAATTCTTTAATAAGAGTTTTTAAGATCTCAAAGTAACACTTAATTGGTTGATGGGGAAGTCTAGAGGCATTATCATTAAAAAATATCATTCTAAGACAAAGTTTAGTTTCAGCACCACTTTACTGAACCTAGTTTTAGAATTTTTGATTAAATCAAAAAAGACTAGAAAAAGGAGTGAGGCAAATTCCTTGAAAATAGATGAAATAATTGGTATTTAATAAATGACATAATTGTACAATTAGAATAGCTAAGAGAATAAACTAAAATATTATTGAAATAATAAAGAAAATTCCTCTCCTATACAACAGCAAAAATCAGGTCCAAAAATACTGAGAAGTTATTCTATCTGGACTAGCAGGAAAACATAAAATATTAGAATATTTAGCCAAATAATCAACAGATTTTACAGGAAGATAACTACATCATTTTACTGAAGGAAATAGACTTAACTAAGTACAAAAATAAAAATGTTACTGGAGGAAAAATTTGATATTGTGAAGGTGTTACTAGCCCTCAAATTAATTTATATAACTAATGCAATCAATCATAATCCCTTTATGGGAAACCTCACAAAATAATTCTAATTTTCACCTGGAAAAATACACGGACAAAATTAACCAAGAAGAAGAAATGAAAAAGACAAGTAATGAAGGGAACTTGGATTATCAGAAATAAAAATATATAACATCACCATGTTATTTATTTGTTCAGGAAATGATGAATCATGGGAAAAGAATGGAAATTCTAGAAATAAGATGTTTACCTACACTCATGGTATCATGAGATACCATGTAAATGAGAAATGTAACACACAAAATCACTGAGGAAGTACTGAATTAACAATAAATAATTCTGAGATATTTCTGGTTAGAAAGCAATTTTTTTTTTTATTTTTAGAATCAGAGCTGCCCAGCAAATAAATAAAATTTGAATCTGCTTCTGGACTTTGGAGAGAGATACAGGAGAACAATTTTTGAAGTCATTTATGGTTGAAATTGTAAGAAAGCAGGTATGAAATGGAAACATAGATGAGGAAATGGACTAGATACACAAATTTGAGGATTCAATATATTCATGGGCAGAAAAGGAAAAGTCTGTTGAAGAGACCCTGGGTCCACAAAGTCTACAAAGCAGAAGTGCCAAGAAGAGGAGGCACTGTAAAAACAGTTTCAAAAATATCAAAGAGATTGAAGAAAACACTGGATTTAAGAGTACATTGGTCATTAGTGTTTTGCAAAAGAGCAAACATTAGATGGCAGGACTTAAAGGAGGAAATCAATAAAGAATCGCAATCAGAGGTAGACTCTGTAAAAATACTTGCCTGGGAAACAAAGAGAAGTGACAAAGTATGTTTACAGGCAATCATGCTAAGACACCTCCAATTTCTTAACTTTCGTTTTGTTTTTGACCTTTTTATGCATTACTCTCAGGGGGTGGTTAAGTTTATTGCTATATAATTTACCTAGTAAAATTTACCCATTTTAGTCTTACTGCTTTGAATTGGCAAATGTATACAACCATGTGACCATCACCACATTCAAGATTACAGGATATTTTCATTGCTCCAAAAAACTCTCTCCTTTCTTTTGTAGGAAGTCTCATCCCCACCCTGAAACTGATCTGTTTTCTGTCCTGACGGCTTTGCCTTTTCCAGAGTGTAGTACAAATGAAATCATATAGTATACAGCCCTTTGAGTCTGGCTTCTTTCATTTAGCATAATACTTTTGAGATTCATCCATGTTCTGCACGTATCTTTCTTACTGCTGAGTAGTGTTCGAGTCCATGAGTATGATACAGTTTCAGTGTCATCAAAGCAATCCTCACAACTACTGAGAAAGATACATCTCCATTTCCCCAAAGAAACAACCTAGGATCCAAGAAGTTAACTAGATTCCTGAAATCTAGGTCTCATGGAAGCTGGATGTGGTATCCACACCCAGACTAATCTACCTCCAAAGCACCAGAATACTGGACACCTTAGATGCTGAAAAAGAAAAAAGGAGGAGGGATGACTGCAGGTCTAGGAGATGGAGCAAATAATTTTTAGATTTCTATTAACAATCTGTCTCATTGCAAATCAAGATAAAATGTTTGTTTGTGGAAGACAAAATTGTGCTTTTTAAAGTTGCACATCTCCCCCACCCCACCTTTTTGTGTATTTCAGTGTTTTAAAAGATGATATGGGAATTTGGGGAACTCAGTCCACTTTGCACCCCTGGAACATTTTAAAGAGCTTGAAGCAAATTGAACTTCTGATTTGGATCTGTTCCTGGGGGACATTTGCCACAGCCACATGCTTCCATCAAATGTACAGTACATGATCAGAAGGATTCATACTATAGATAGAAAAAGGACAAACTGCATTTGAATCTGTTCATTTCTAAATTTAACGGTTCATTTTTGTGTTTATGTCGAGCAGCATCGAAGCTCTGCTTTGCCAATACTGTATTTTACTTAATTCTTAGATTTATACTAATTCATCCATTGCCTGACTTTCGAATATTTCATCTCCTTGCAGGAATGATTGTGTGTGTATGTAGAAAACAAGTTGATCAGAATTCCTGCTGCCTTTGGTCCTACAGCAAGTTCCCCTCCTTTTTTTTGAAGATAATAAAGGCACCCTGCGAGGGCCATAGCTAGGGAATGTGTTTCACATCACAACACAGATGGCTTGTTTACACCATTTCCCCTTCTTGTAGAAATTTTTAGGGAGGAATTTAAATTTTACTTCTCATTGCATTATGTGTCTTATAACTCCATTCTAGTCAAAACCTGGTATTGCCCTTGAAGTAGAGAAAGAAACCTTTCCACTTTTGCTCCCTTTCACATATAAAGATGCACAGCAATTGCAGCAGTTCCCTACCCCCAGTGCTTTGCCAGCTGTTACATGATTCTTCAAGCAATAATCCTAAAGCTCCCGTGTTCACCTTGATGCTAACAAAATGACAGCTAGAACATCTCTCTTGAATTTGGAGCATTAACTCATTCATTTGTAAAGATTTGGGGTCAGTCTCTTTTTCTGTTTTCAAGCAAAACTTTACTGATTGAGGACTAGAACACTGGTTCTCAGCCTTTATTCAAACTTGCAATTAGCTGGGAAGATTTTTAGAAAAAGAGTCATACCTGGGTCCTAGCATCACAATTTCTCATTAGTTGTTTGGGGTTGGGAGGGTCTGAGCATCAGAATTTGTGAAGTTTCCACAAGAGATCTTGATCAATAGCCTGGGTTGAAAAACACTGGTCTAGAATTTCTAATCAAACATTCAATAGAATGCCAATAGAAGACTTCATCTGCTACTTTTCCTCGCCATCCTTATAAAATACGTACTTGCCATTGAAGGTTATGGGAGTGCACGGATGTGGGAGGTTTCCATAGTGATGAATATTTATGGAGAGAGTGGCAGCTCTCCTATCGTGCATCCAACAGGTTGGTGAGAGTGTTTCATAACCTTCTGTAGGAATACAATATATATCTAGCTCCTGGAGCAATTTTTATTCTGGTGTCTTATCCAGAAGGACATTCAGTAAGCTTTGTTCCCAAAATTAATGAGAGGCCTATTCTCTGATGCTGAAGAACCCACCAAGAAAATTACACTTCCACTGGAAACTCAAAGCCAGAGTATCTCAGCCTAAGCATCATACACACCTGGGCGAGACGATTCCTCATGACGGGGGCCATCCTATGCATGTAGAATGTTTGCAGCATCCCTGGACCCTACCCACTAGAAGCTAGTAGCATCTTCCAGTTGTGAAGCCAAAAATGTCTCCAGACATTTCTAAATACTCCTGTGTGGTCAAAATCGCCCCAGCTTGTGAAACAGTCTTCTAAATATATAAATGTGATTTTAAATCAGAGCAGAAATATTTTACCAGGATCATGATCATTGCAAGGAACATTTGCATGCACCCACATTGTTGTCATGCTCATTTTCCCACTAGATGTATGCTGTTAAAACTGCCAAGATAGGGGCGCCTGGATGGCTCCGTTTGTTGAGTGTCTGACCCTTGGTTTTGGCTCAAGACCTTGCTCTCGGGGTTGTGAGATTGAGCGCTGCGTTGGGCTCAGTTTTCAGTGGGGAATCTGCTTGAATTTCTGCCAGCCCTTCCCACCTCTGCTCTCTCTCTCTCTCTCCCTATGTATGTATGTATGTATAAATAAATAAATAAATATTAAAACAACTATGGCAAAATGTTGCCAAATCAGGCCATGCACTATGACATCGGTGTTATTATCAACTTTTTAAACATCTAACATGAAGGAGCCTCTGCTCTTATCATTGTAATGCATCCTCTGCTCTTATCATTGTAATGCATAAAGTAATGTCGAAGACAAGAAATATAAGAAGAAAACAATAGAAACACTAGGTGGTATTGCCAGTGTTAGGACCTCTGTTTCAAAGGCTCTGGACCATTGGCATCCTGGAGTTATCTATACCTAGACAAAGACTAAACTTGGCACATTCACAGGAGATTCAATTGATTTGCTTTCACTTCACTTCAGACTTTTACAATCTTGTCTTGTCATAAGGGTATGAATAACATTATAAAAAATGTTCAAGAAATTAGCCCATTGCTATAGTTTTAACTTGGGGATCATCTCTCTTGTAAACTCTTGACATTTTGCACTATTCTATCAAAAAGTAGTATGAATAACGGCCTAACTGGAAAATTGGACCCTAGTGGCATTAGTCGGGTCTTCAGATTTTTTTTTTTCTTTTTTAAAGATTGTATTTATTTGACAGAGAGAAATACAGCCAGAGGGAACACAAGCAGCAGCAGTGGTGGGAGTGAGAGAGGGAGAAGCAGGCTTCCCGCCCAGCAGGCAGCCCCATGCGGGGCTCAATCCCGAAACTCCGGGATCATGACATGAGCTGAAGGCAGAGGTTTAACTACTGAGCCACCCAAGAGCCTGGGTTTTTAGTTCTTTTTGGAAGCACAAGTCAAACAATATGAAAATTTTTGAAATTTTATTAATCTTATATCAACTAGAAAAATGGTAAATCAAAATAATCTAAAGAGCAAATGGACTTAATAAAGAAATATTTCAAAAATTTTAAGAATAAAAAACATATATGCACTTCCAGTTTCTAACTGGACTCCTAAAAGTTGAGTAAGGAGTCCCAAACATTTCCCAATTCTAAATGAGGGTCCCATTAACAAGTCCTAAGTGAATGATCTATCTAGTACTTTATACTGGCATTCAGTGAAGGAGAATATCATCAAGGAGCTGGTAAACTTCACAGAAGATATGGGAATTCATTCTGGTTTTTGCAGAAAAATTAAATCTGATACAAGTATAGCGAAATGAAGAGGACATGCAAATGGCAGCAGCCGGGTGGATAATGTCAAAAGGGAGGGAAGGTAGAAGGGAGGGAGGGAGGGAGGAAGAGACACAGGACTTGGGCAAATCAGTGTTTCACAGTAATCTTTGAAAAGATTAAACATACATAGATTATATTAAAATGGGATGGGAATGGTTATGTTAAACCAAGTTTAAAACTGCAGACTGGAGCCAAATACAAAATAATGGAAGAAAAGTGCTCCTAGAAGCATTGTAGGTACATTGGTCCCAAAGAGCAGCCAGTGTTCATGGATCAGAATAAGGCTAGGGTTTCTGTACGTGTGTGTGTGTGTGTGTGTGTGTGTGAGTGTGTGTGTGTGTGAAGAGGGTAGTCACATAAGACTACTGTTTTTATCTGAATGAGATAATTTCAGGATATGTTGTTATTCTCTCTCTCATGTCGTTATTAGGAAAACCGCTTGGGTTTCAGGATCCTACCAACAATACAACAGTGAGGAGCAATTCACACACACACACACACACACACACACACACACACCCCAACACACACACGCACACACACCCAAATTGGTGTCATTTCAAGTCTAAACTATAAGGCATCTTTAATTACCTAGTGACTTGTAGAATTCTCTTCAAATCTTGGATCAACATAAGACAATACAAAAAAAATACACGTGTAAATCACATATACTATTTATTTCCAAATATACATGAAAATAAACATACACACACATATATATTGTCGTTTAATATATATACGTACACACACGCACAAACACTAAATATATTACTAGAAGGAAATGAATTTACTTCCGAATATATGAATTATGAGTGATGGTCATATGGTTATTTTCATCTTTGTATATATCTGCATTTTTCCACCAACATGTATTAATCAGAAAACATATATCAAAAAAAGAAAACATATCAGAATTGACATTTATTAAACACTGTGTATGAGCCACGCACTATGCTAAGTCCTTTACACAACTTATCTCATTAGATTCTTAAAAGAGCCCTTCGTGGTGGAAAAGCTAAGGCTGAAACTCCACCACTGTAACTCAAGGGCCTTTACTTTTATCCACAGTGCTGCACTGATTTCCTTAATAAAAATGAAAGGAAGGACATTTGACAATATACAAAATCTTACTAGAATACATAAATTCCTTTAAAAATTCTAATGTTCTGTCCATTTCTCTGTATTTATATGTCTAATTTTATTTTCACTCAATCCAGTGGGGATTTCATTTAGGGGTATGTGGTTTCATCTTCTTTGTAAGAGGCTCTCCCGCCATTCTTAAGACAGCTACCCCCTCAGGCAGAGCTTCCAATATGCTGTCCCTTTCTAAAAGTCAAACCAATATGTATTTTTAAAGAGTGTGTTTCTTTGATTCACAGGCTGCAAAGATAAGGTTAAGAAAGACTCTTCTATATAGAGACTACATGCTCTTGAAGATATCAGTTGTGTATTAGTCTAAATCTCACTTTTCCTGAATTTCAGGAACAGAATTTAGCATGTAACTAACTCAAAACTAATAATAAATCTAAAGCTATATATTTACTTGCAGACATCGTATTTTAAGCCAAAGTACACTATTTTTTATTTTATAAAAATAACCTGAATGTTTTCTATTTCACTTCCAGTGTTTTCCCAAAGTGAAATCTGACTCACATTTTACATGTAGTAAGATTTCTGGGCAGTCTTTATTTAAACAATTAAAACACTATGGTGCAAGAAAGACTGCGTTCAGTGTAGTGGATACAGAAGCAACACATGTTATGACTCCTGTTTGAGTTATTTATTACAAATCACAAGGGTATAACAAAAATTTTGAGGATCATGTGCCATCCACTAGACCATTTAATCAACCTCACTGAGGTTAAAATTAAATGCAATTCAAGATTATAGGACAGACTCCGTATCTACAATCCTTAACCACAGAGTAAAGAAAAATTTTGGAATTTTTATACACATGATACTGACTGAAAGATATAGTTTGACGTCAAGCAGATCTCAGACCAATATATACATATGCACATATACATAAGTATGTAAATTTTCAGAAATTAAAAACTAAAAACTAAAATTATTTACAATTTTGACACTCATATCTACTTTGAAACAAAACATCCGGCTGATATTTTTTTTATTCCTGTTTCTGACTCGATATGCCTCTTGATAGATTACACAGGAACAAATAGAATTCAGACCATGAGGGAAGTGAAAGGTTATGTAGGTTTTTAATATTCTCAGTATGATGAAAAGGTTAGTTCTGTTAATTTTCAAATGTAGAATATATTATCTACTATGGCTTGTTTGATTTTAGCTGACTAAATAGAAAACAGATTCAACTCTTGGCTTAGAGTAGATTATATTAATGGACAAGAACGTCTGTTGTCATTTTCCATATTTAGATAAATGACATTCATTGTACCATTATGACTGAAGCATATTCTTCTTGATTGCTGTTTAGTTTCTCATAAAACTACTTGGAACAGTTTTGACACCCAGTGAAAGTTTTTAACCACAATCACTGGCTGAAGTCACTTCCAACACTTGTATAGCTTTTAATTTTGAGGGACAAAGGCAAGCTCATTAACTGCTTAATGCAGTGGCATTTACACATTTTCACTATGGCTCACAATAAGATGTGTATTTCACTTTGTGACTCAATATGAACATATGTTTTGTGTCTTTGAGGATAACATATATATTGAAACTAAAAACAGCAATTACACTTACTGACTGCAATTCACTCTCATTTCTACACTGTTCTGTATTGCTGTGTTATGTTTCATTGAAAATAAAAGAGTTGGTTATGACCAATTGATTTGAGACCCATCATAATTTTAAAAATACCAAACTTATTTTTTAAAATAACCAGTTTTACCAGTCATCAGAGGTAAGTTTTATTAGCTATAGAACTGCTTGGAACATTTGAATCCATATTGATCAAGCACACCTTCATGATTGACTCCAACTTTCTTTTTCATCTTTGTCCCGTTGCCACTGACTTGGACAGCCACTGTGGTTGTGGGCTTGTTTTTGTTTTTGTTTTTTGCTACCTGACAAGAAAAGTATACTTTATCAATGAAAATTTGTAGCTATATTAATGAGGATATAGATACATTTTACATATTCATCCAGATGAAAAGGAAAAAAATGGACTTTGAAAGTTTAACATCATTGTCTTCATTGTTAGTGACAAAATATTAATGTTTTAAATTTTTTACTTACATTTAAAAGTTTTTCCAGATATCAGATCCTGAGTTGGAGATCAGTAGCTCTAGATGACTTAGTCTTCCTATTCTCTTATCCCTTTATCTTTATAGAGACCTCCCCTGATTTAATACAAGCATCCTTCAAGATGCTTTCATTGGTGATTTGTCTCTGTTGTTGAAATATACTTTCTTCTCTCAATTGGAACTTACTCATTCCTTACTTAGGACTGTAATGCTACTATTAATTGTAATGGCATGCTAGATATTAACAGTAGCATAACCCTAAATACATTGTTATCCAGTAATCCCTAAACCCCAATTTTTAAAAATGCATGCTTAGGAGAACATTATTTAGTGGAAAGGGGAAGGTAGGGCAAGGAGGAGGCATGAGGAAGAAGAGAGGGTAAGAAAAGAGTAGAATATTGCCAGAAGCTTGGATTTAATTTAAAATTGTACAAACTGGTTGGAGAGCTGGTTAAAGGAATTATTACAGGCTGTTGATCTGGGTCCAGCTCATACCAAGGAAATGTAAGCCTCTCAAAATGAGATGGGTTCAAAGATAGTTCTGTACTCATGGTGCAAAGTCAGACAGATGGGTAGCTGAGAAACAGCATTTGAGGCTATAGACAACCCCGTCTCAACTTAACCTTAAGGTAAAGATGGAATCAAATAGTCCCCCACCTGCCTCTAATGTTTGTACTCTGTCAAGAGTTCCAAAATGTACGTGAGAACTCAAAAAATGATAAAACACAAACCATGTCCTTAAACACTACCCCGCCTAGCATGTATGTCTGTTTAGAACTTATATATAATTATTTTTAAAAAACATATTCCTAATCCACTTTAAATCCTCTCCATGAAATTTCAAGTGATCCCTGACTAGTTATGAATGTCAAGATTAAAGCATCAATTTAATTTTATGCTTCTAGTTACCATAATTCACGTTCCCTATGCTAATTGCTAATTCTGTGTAGATCTAATTTCTTAAGAATAGAGATAATAAGTCTTAAAATCAGAGATAAAAATCTATTTCATTGACAGAATTTTGAAGAGAAACACATTCTCAAATCAAAATAACTTATATTCTAATTGTAAAATCAAAACCAAATGACCTGAACTTTACCCTCAGAACACATTCTTGGAGAACATTAGTTAGTGCTTACTTTTATGTAATCAGACCTTAGCCCTTTGTCATTTGGCCATGAAGATCTCACAACCATAAATCAAGAAATCTTATGGTACAGGAACAAAGGCAGTCCCCAAAGCACCATGAATATTACCAGCAAGGAGTTTGGGGGAAAAACAAAGCCAGATCCAAAGCTACAGGTTTTCATTTAGAAGACAAGGCTATTCCATAGAACGTCATCTTTCCAGTAAAATCCCAGCAGGATACATCCATTTGTAACTGTGACAATTAACAGTTTCTATTTCCCATTTGAAAATTGTGAGGAAAATGTTTATGATTAGGATGATTACTTATTCAGGTTATTTCTGCCACAAGACTGTGCTTAGGTCTCTACATGGCCTCCACGATGTGCTGTGTTCTTTGCAAAGAAAAAAACCAAAATTACTTTATTAAGTGACCCCTGAAAATTCCCCCAAATCCCCATTTGGTTTGGATTTCCCCTAATCTATTCTAGGATGATAATATAGCAAAAGAAAGCATATGGTCCTAATAGATATTCAGACCAGATGTTACTTGTCTAATACATATCCTATTCCTGAATGGTTGAGCAGAGAAGTCTATAAGAGAAGATGGAGAAGTCATTAAGTAGAGACACTGTGCATTCCACTATTCTCACCAGTTTACAAAAGTTGAGAGCTCCAGACTGCAGTACCTCCGGTTCTGTCATTTTGAATTTCTGGTCAATGTTAACAGCACTAAACTTGTTGCATATACACACTAGGGGATGGGGGAGGGAAGACACACCTGAGATCAGATCCCAGGCAAACACTGAAACAGGAGGGCTGAGGACTAGACTTACGATTTATCCACACCCCTGTTGTCTGCAGCAAGGACCATAAAAAACCTCCTCAGGGAGTTAAGTCTTTCCCCCATTCTGTACCTTACATTTGGGCACATCCCAGGGACTATTGGTCTTAACCACTATCTCGGGAACTAATACAGAGCTTGGTACACATAAGGAGCACAATGTATATTAACTGAATAAATTAATGGAGATAAATTCATGTTGGCATTTTTGGAGACTAGTTGTCTGAGTGAAATTGGACAGCTTAGGTTTGAGCAAAATAAGGATAATTAAAATGTCCTAGTATGGGTATTCCTTTGAATAATTAAAATCGGTCAGAGATTGTTATCGAAGTGATTACATATTCTTTGTTTCTTCAAGTGGTAATGCATACTCATTGCAGAAAATATTGTTTAATTTAACAGACAAGATAACATTACAAGAGAAATAGTTTTTCAATGCCCATATTAACATGCCTTTTAAAAACCAAGTCACAAAGAGATGATGTCTATACTGGTACCTATCATAGGAGTGAGATAGCAAGATTTGATAACCAAGTATTAGATCTGTAGATTATGAGTGCAAATGATCTTTTCAGTTGTTGAGTACTACAAAAAAGCATGAGCATGAAATGAAACATTTTACACATGGGTAATTATGAAGAGAGACACAAATATGGTGCAAAATTGAAAACCTTCTCTTTCCACATAGAGAAAAGACAACATTGCCCTTTATAGGCCAATTGGAAAGACTTTTTAATGAGAAGTATGGTTTGGAGGATAAATACTGTATGTTATTGTTTTAATCCTTAAAATCTGTTTTCACTAATTGATAATCGCTGGCAAGTAAGGGCTGTTAGTGATAAATATAGTTAACGATGCTTCCGTCTTCATTTGCAATGAAAATCTGCTTAAAAAAAACAATTTTTAATCAACATGAGCTAGAGAGAGAGAATCGAGGTCATGCACTGCCTACAAATTGTGTACACAATTCTAAACCTGAAAACACTAGCATTTTCACAAGGGCTCACATGAACCCTTCTTAAATTATGGCCTTTCCTCTAATCACAAAAGGATTTGAGCCTCATGTTTCATGCCAGTGTAAAAAAAAAGAAAGAAAAGAAAAAAAAGAAATCAAAGAAAAGTAGAACACGCCAGTCCTCTGGGGTATAACAAGCAGAAACTGACTATGGTTTTATTGGAAGACTCTCCAGGGAGTCATAGCGCTTATCGAAATGAGGAGGGCCCCGTTGGACAAGTCAGCAAGCAAGGATTTGCATGTCCAAAAAGGGAAACACCACCATTCAAGAGTTGGAAAGAGCCTGATCAGGACAGAGCAGCTGGGATAAAGGACTAAGGGCTCCCAGTTGTCACATCTCTCCGGTAAGAGTTAAAGTCCCCATAGAGAACTAAGAGTGCATGAGTTTAGGTATCTGCTGGCTCAGATATATTATTTTTCTTCCTTGGGAAGAAAAGGGATCCGGCTTCCTTGGCAGGATGCCAGAACCTGGAATTACTCTCTTACCAAAGCTACACCAACTGGGTGACAGATAACTATCTAAGCAGCTAGAGTGCCATAAGGAAGGCATAAGATGCTGTTAAGCAAATACAAAACAGTCCAATACCAAATAAAGTATTTACAACCCAACATGGTGTACCCCAAGTATTAAAAAAAAATGGCTATCCATGGCAGCATTCACACAGCCTGTACAGACCAAGAGAACCTAGAATAATATGGATGGGAGAGAAAAGAAATGTCATGCACAGATCACTTGCTCTAGAGAGCACAGTATGATAGATACAGTACAAGTGTCTACCCATTTGATGTTCACGGTTATCCAATTCTGCGTTCTATTAAAATGTTCATTTTAGAGACAAGGAAACAGAAGTACAGGAAGATTAAATAATTTACCCAGGGGTCATGGAGATATTAAAAGGGAAAAGTGAAGGTGGATTTGGGTGTGCCCAACTTGACAGCTTACACTCCACACTAATACGCCAACCTATATTGCAGAGTCATGGCTCTGCCCTGCAGAAAGGGCTACTTTATGCCAAGCCTGGGAGACACCAGCTCTGTAAGGAGGGAAGCTGGAGAGGACAGTCAACAGCTGAGATGGAACTTGTCAAGAATGGAGAAAGATGTCAATTTATTCTCCAGTTAGTCATAAAGGACGGCTTACTTTATGCTACAAAGTCTGGGCTCTGTCCAGGAAGAATTTTTTTTACAAAGGAAATAAATGATTGAACTAAAAAAAAAAAATCCCTTGAGTCATGGCCTCGTGAAGGAGAAGTTAGATGATACTAGGAAGGTATTGCAACAATGAGCATTTATGGCGATGGTGAACATGGGAAAGGAAAGTAGATAAAATAAGAAATTTAACTTTGAGGAGATTTGATGACCAATGAATTTGGCTATATAGGGGGAAGAAGGATGATTTTCCAGATTTCTGGCTTAGATGCTTGGATAAATGGTACAATCATTCCCTTGGTATAATCATCCTCTCACATGCATCAGGATCCCCTGGATCCTTGTCAAAACAGATTACAAGGTCTTACTTCAGAGTCTGTCATACAGTAGATCTATAATAGGGCCCTCCTGAGTTTATGTTCTCTGATGCTGCTGCTGTATAATAAAATAAAGCCTATGAAGCAGGATCTACTTTAAAGTGCATGTTATGGAAAAGAGAATAAGCATCTAAAAGATATTAAGTAATTTCCCTAATATCAAGCAACAGTTTCAATCCGATGCCTGTGGCATGTAAATACTATACACACTGTTCACAATATAAGAGAAATAAAAGACCCAAGAAAAATCAAGCGGATTTTGGGTGGGTGGGGAAAGGAGTAGACTAGTGTGATAGAAAGATTAGAGAAATAATGAAATTATTCTCATTCTGTTTAATTTGAGATACTATGTGAAAACTATAGGTGTTTGGAAATACGGACATACACAAAGGGCGATCTCAAAGGGAAGGATTTAAAGTTATTTCCACATAAATAGGAAATGAGGACTTGATAGTAGTAGAGAAAATCACATTGCAGTGACATTGTAAGAACAGGAAGTAGAAACAAGGAAGATCTCATTTTTTTTTAAGATTTTATTTACTTATTTGAGAGAGAGTGAGAGAGAGCATGAGAGGGGGAAAAAGTCAGAAGGAGAAGCAGACTCCCCGTGGAGCTGGGAGTTTGATGCGGGACTCAATCCCAGGACTCTGGGATCATGACCTGAGCCAAAGGTAGTTGCTTAACCAAACGGAGCCACCCAGGTGCCCGGAAGATCTCATTTTTGAAGGCACAGATAGAGAAGACCATGAAAGACACCGAAACAGATGTGTAACCTGGGATGGAGGGTCTGAAGCATGAGAGAGTTACAATATGATATGGTTAAGTCAACAGCGTCACATATAATGCCGAGGAATTATGCATAATGGGACGACCCACTCCTGCCTGTCCCTCCTCCAAGGGCAAGGATTACAGCCCCTGAATGCATTAGAGAGTTTCTCTCCTCTTTATTCTCTGGACTAATCATTGTTTAGACCTCTGACATTCTCATTTCCTATTCTAAGTAGAAAGACTCATGAACGCATCTTCGTTTGGTATGAAAGATAATTAGAATTACTTACAGGATTAGAAAATGGCATATGTTTTTTTAAAAAAAATACATTTCAGACTATTACGGAAAGTTTATGTAAGCACTAGAATATCTAGAACAATGCCTCTCAGGGAACAGTTCTAAGACCTGCAGTATCAGTATCACCCAGGAACTTGCTAGAAAGGCACATTTCTCAATTTTCAATCTTATTGAATGGTGAACTCTGAGGGTGGGACCTGCAGCATGTGTTTTAATAAGTTCTCCAGATGATTCTGATGCCCTATAACATTTGAGAACACTAATTTAGAACATTTGGAATATCAGTTGGTAGCAAGTCAGAATGAGATGCTAAAGGCAGACCCTGAAAAGACTTCTCAAATGAATCCTTGAGAAGAAAAGTCCAAGTCCCAACCCTACTCCTCTCCAACTGATTATGAAACCTGTTACAGTGAATAGAATGTAGGATAGAATTGAGAGTAAATCCGAGAGTATACTCTATGGAAAGAGGAGCTTATTAATTTAGCACATTTTCATTGAAAACCTACTAACTGTCAAAGACTAAGAAAACAGCTAAACAAGAGAGTCCCTGTATCCACTCAAAGACATTATGATTGAGATAACACATCATCTTCCCTGAGAACATCAGTGAACATCACACAATCATTCTACAGGAGAGAAGGGTCTAACTTTTTGCCGTATGTCCTCCCTAGAAACCCAAGACATAGTGTTTCGTAACTGAAAAGCATTCTATTAAACTCAAAATTCTTTCCTGTTTATTTACTCTCCAGATGTTACCAACTTCTTCCAAAATTACATTTTAGTCTCTCTTTCAGTATGTGTATGTATATACACATACACACAGTTGCCCAAATGTATTTGTAAAAAGTTGTCTTTTGTATCACGTACTTGCCCAGTTTGAAACCATATTTATTCACTTGTTAGAGGCCAGCAACTTCAGGTGCAGCAAATCTCTACACACCCACCTACTAGGTGTCCAGCTCTTCAAAAAAACAGTGGGAGAAGGAGAGTAAATGGGAAGCAGGGTAATCCAGGGAGAGAAACAAAACATCAGAGACTTTGGACACAGAAACAAACTGAGGGACTTGGAGGGAGGGGGTGGGAGGATGGGAGAGCCTGGTAGTGGGTACTGAGGGCACCTATTGCACGGAACACTGGGTGTGGGGAATGGGGAATGAATCTTGGAACACTGAAAATATAAAATAAATTTATTTAAAGCAAAAAACAAAACAAAACAAAATAAAAAAAACATTACCAATACAGGTAAAGTCTTTATATACCATCCCAGATCTCAACTCCTGACACTTCTTGGATGTAAATATTATTTGTTGCTTATTAGTCCACAGATTTATTTGCAGTTTTGCATGTATCCTTAAGCAATATGCACTTTTGTTTTGTATGCTTTGAGTCTAAATAGATGACATCATAATATAGTCTATAACTTGCTTTTTATTTCTTCTCAACATTCATTTGCTGAGACTGAGATTCATGATTTATGAAATGCTTCCATATTGGTAGAGAGAGATTTAACTCCTTCATTCTTTACTGCTCTATAAGCCTTTGCATGATATTATCAAAATTCAGTTACCTATTTTTTTGTTAACTAACATTTCTTTCTAATGATCTGCTGTTAAAAACGCTGAAACTTTGTCATGATTGTGCATTTCTTCTTTTGCATGGGGAGGGTTTCTCTAGTTCATATGCTGAGTGGAGAGTTGCTTGGTTCAGGGTGTGTTCATCTTTACAAGCTATTGCTAAATTTCTCTTTAAAGTGAATTTTTCAATTCCTACAAGCAGCTTGAATATAAGATTCCATTTCTCCTTATCTTTATCCATATCTGGTATTGTCATGCATTTTAATATGGATGAGTCTGATAAATGCGAGTTTCTTACTGTGGGATTAATTATATTTCTTTGAATCTAATGAGAGCAAGAATATTTTCATACTTTTATTGGTTATTGTTTCCTCTTGCACAAGTTTATATCTTGTGATTATTTATTGGCTTTATTTTCCTTCCTTTTTTCCTTTTTTTTTTTTAATTTACAGGAGACCTTTACCTGTGATATGTATTGTAAAGTATCTTCCTTCATTTTGTGGTTCATTTTTTTTCATTTTTTAATATTATCTTTGCACAAAAATGTTCAAATATTAATGGATTCAAATTGATCAATCTGCTAATTTATGGTTTGAGTTTTTTGAGTTTAAGAAATAGTGCCCTGTGGATACAAATCTATTTTTTTCATAACTTAGTGTTTGCTTTTCACATTTAGGTCTTTAATCCAGCTGGAATTTATTTTTGTATATGGTATGAACAGGAAGCCAATTATATTTTTTCCCACATATAATTAATTGTTCCAGAACCATTTAGCAAATAGTTCATAATTTCTCACTGATCTGCAATGCCATCTTTGCCTTACAGCGAGTTTCTATGTGTGTGTGTGTTTCTGCGTTCTCTATTCTATTTGCCAATCTTGTACAAATACCTTATTATCTGAATTTCTACAGCTTTATAATAAATCTTAATACTCAGTAAGTTATCACCTTCCTCTTCTTTCTAGCAACATTTTTTACAATTCATTCTACATTTCTTGCTTGTTCTTCTATAGACAGTTCAGAATTATAACTTAAAACTGCATTGGATTTATAGATTAACTTGAGAGAGAATTAAAATCCTGATTATGGTGTAGCTCTCAGTTTTTTCCTTACTAAAGGCTTTTAATTAAATTTTGTATTATTTCCTAAAAAATTTCTAGATTTCTAGCATTTTATAGTTAAAAATTATATATGTATAAATATGTACGCATTATGTATATAATATGTATACATATATGAATTGTATATATACATACACATATATGTTTCAAATTTTTATCTAAATTCTAGTTAGTTAACATAGAGTGTAATGTTAGATTCAGGAGTAGAATTTAGTGGTTTGTCACTTACATGTAACACCCAGTGCTCATTACAAGTGCCCTCCTTAATACCCATCCCCATTTAACATCCCACCACCTACCTCCCTTCCAACATCCCCAGTTTATTCTCTACAGTTAAGAGTTTCTTTTATGGTTTTCCTCCCCCTTTCTTTTCTTTTCCCCTATGCTCATCTGTTTCATTTCTTAAATTCCTCGTATGAGCAAAATCATATGGTATTTGCTAGAACAGATACATGAATTCAGTAAAGTCACAGGATACAAAATTGACATAGAGAAATCTGTTGCATTTCTATACACAATGATAAAGAAGCAGAAAGAGAAATTAAGGAATCATTCCCATTTACAATTGCACTAAAAACCATAAGATATGTAGGAATGTAAAATTATAGATTATATTAATATATATTAAGTATATATAATATATTTTAATTATATTAACTTTGACTTCTGATGTAGAACACAACTTTATGCATTAAAAGCATTATAATAATTTTGCTGAACTGTCTTTTATTTCTAGAGATTTGTCAATAGAGCCTATTGCATTTTATCTAGCAACTTTAATTTCCAAGATCAATTCAAAACAAAATAGAATTTAATGCCACGCTCAGTGGAATTTTGCAAATTTTGTCTTCCTCTGCCACTGTCATGTTTTTATTATTACTATTATTTTTGGAAAAGATGAGGTTTAAAATTTCTAAGGCTGACTGATCAACCAAAAATTTATTCTAATTCATTCCAGTTTTGATAAATGCTGTGTCAAATGGTTTACTGGAATTGTAATATATATCATGTCACTCTTCCTTTTCTGTCTGCCTAATATCAAGAACAATTCTCAGACTTCAGCGACATAATTTTCTCTGTGGAACTACCTACTATTCTTTATTTTATAGATTATTTAAGAATGTAATTATTTTTTTCCATTTTTTTATTGCCAGCAGGGCTGTTTAGTCACAATGAGGGAGGAAGGTATAGCATAAGAGGAATGAAGAGTATGTTGAAGGTTTTTAAAATACTGTTGTGATGTGGGAAAAGAACTAATGAAACATCTCATTACTGAGGTCTCTAAAAGTGACTTAGTGATACTCCCAGTCTGCTCTTGGTGTGTCCAGAGCAGAATACCCATACCTCTACTACCGTGTTCATCCCACTACATTACAGTTAATTGTATGCCTTCCTTGTTATCACTAGACTGGTAGCTCTTCAACACCAAGACCGTGGTTTTTAAAGCTTTGATTCCACAAACCAATAAAACACCTCACATATAACCTGGGCTCAAGAAATTTTTAATGGCCCCATCTGAAACCATAAAAATCCTGGAAGAGAGCACAGGCAGTAATCTCTCTGACATTAGCAGTAACATGTTTCTAGATATGGCTCCTAAGCTAACGGGAACAAAAGCAAAAATAAACTTTTAGGACCATATTGAAATAGAAAGGTTCTGCACAGCAAAGGAAACAACCAACAAAACTAAAGGATAACATAAGGAATGGGAGACGATTCCTGCAAATGATACATGTGATAAGGGCTTAGTATCTAAATTATGGAGAACTTATACAACTCAACACCAAAAACCCCACAAATAACCCAATTAAAAGTGGGCAGAAGATATGAGCAGAAATTTCTCCACAGAATACAAATGGCCAACAGACACATGAAAAGAGGATCAACTTCACTTATCATCAGGGAAACGCAAATCAGAACCGCAATAAGATATTACCTCACAACTGTTAGAAGGGCTAAAATCAGCGGTGCCTGGGTGGCTCAGTTGGTTAAGTGACTGCCTTCAGCTCAGGTCATGATCCCGGAGACCCGGGATCGAGTCCCACATCGGGCTCCCTGCTCTGCGGGAAGCCTGCTTCTCCTCTTTCACTCCCCCTGCTTGTGTTCCCTCTCTGGCTGTGTTTCTCTCTGTCAAATAAATAAAATCTTAAAAAAAAAAATAAAAAGAATGGCTAAAATCAAAAACACAAGAAATGAGTATTGGTGAGGATGTGGAGAAAAAGGGACCCTTGTGAACAGCTGGTAGGAACGCAAACTGGTGTAGCCACTCCATCTGAGGATGGAGCTTCCTCAGAAAATTAAAAATAGACGGGGTGCCTGCATGGCTCAGTCAGTTGAGCGTCTGACCCTGGGTTTCAGCTTGGGTCATGACCTTAGGGTCATGAGATCCAGCTCCACATGGTGCTCCGGAATCAGAGGGGAGGAGTCTGCTCAAAATTTCCTCCCTGTCTCTTTGGCCCTTCCCCCCTAGTGCATGCGTGTGCACTCTCTCTCTCTCTAAAAATAAATAAATCTTATTTGAAAATTAAAAATAGAACTACTATATGATTTACTGATTGCACTAATGGGTATTTACTCAAAGAATACAAAAACACTAACTCAAAAAGATATATGCATCCCTATGTTTATTGCAGTATCATTTACAATAGCCAAACTCTGGAAAAAGCCCCAGTATCCTTTGATGCATGAATGGATAAAGAAGTGGTGTGTGTATATATATACACATATATATGTATGTAACATGTAATTATAATTATATAATTACATTTATAATCATATATGATTATATGATATATAATTACAGATAGTATATAATATATATATCCTATATTTTACATTATACATATATACCTTTATATATACATTAGACATTGTATTAATATATATTAATAATATATATAACTATATATAATGGTGTGTATATATATATGTAAAGTATATATATGTATGTGTATGTATATAGATATACATACACACAATGTGTGTGTCTTCTGTTTTTTCCTGAAAACGAGGATCCTTTTCTCCCTGTGCTTTAGCCTGTGTGTGTTTCTTACTGACCTATTTTCTCTTGCATTACTCTTTCCTTCAGCTTATCTGATCTACTATTAAAACATCTATGGGACTCCTAATTTTAGTTATTTAATGATTTGGGCCTAGAATATCTGTTTGTTTCCTTTTATAGTAAAAATTATTGGGTATATTTCTTATCTTGATATCAGTTCTTACTATTTTAATAACTATATTAATATTTGTATCTAGTAACTCCAAATATCTGGATTTCTAGTGATTGTTTTTATTGTCTATTTTTTCTCTTAGTTTCTGGTCATTAAATCTTGTCTCTTGGTATGCTTTAATTTTTTTTGGACTATAGAATATTTTGTAACAAAAATTACAGAGATTACTTAAAAGTCTGAGGATGTGATCAATTTCCTGTGAGAGCTGATTTTGCTTCAAACAGGAAGATTCAATCTGAAGTTGAACTTGGCTTTGAATTCATTTCAGAGTGAGGACTTGTCTATTTCAGTTTTTCTCTCACACCTAGGGTATGGCCCTTGAGGGGTCTCACATAAAAGCCTTGGTGGATGTTTAACTCCAGTGGGTTTTTTTTCCCCCCTACTTCACTGAAAATGGTGAAAGTTCAGTTCAGCTTCTCGGCCTATTTGTTATTACCTACTAATCATCAAATGACTCAAAAATAAAAGCAGAGCTGAATGGGAAGATCACCTCTCTATCCTTTTCCCTACCACCTTATCCTTTCAAGTTCTTGGTAGCCCATAATTTCCTCCCTCAGATAAATTTTTCTAGCAGTCTTCAGTCTTCAGAGTTGTTCTGATACTGTCTAGTAACTCACACTTGCAAACAAAAAATGCTAGATTTCATTTGACACTTTTATTTTTCTGGAAAGAGTAAACATTATAATGCAACACTCAAATATATTAGAGGAAATCTCAAATGTTAACAATATAGGAATAATATCTTCACATAGTATAATATTTTCTGTTGCAAATGCACCGTATCTTCCGACCAAGAGTTTTATTTCACCAGGCTTAATAAATGGGAAATCAGTTAAAAGACTATGGCAATATTTTTCTCAGAAATTAGGATCAATTTTATGCTGACAAATCCTAAGATGGTACTAACATGACTATTAACTATTATTTAAAATAGTTACTATTTCCTGAGGGCTTGCTCCATATCAAGAACCATGGAGCTGCATGATCAATACTTAGTAAAAGCAACTATAAATTGAAATTTCTATTGATATCCTTTCAGTGGTCAGTTAGCCAGATGGAGCTTCTCAGATCATTATGTTTCATGCTCTGTTTGACTATTTTAGAAGTAAAATGGGTGGGGAAAGATACAACTTTCCTTCCTGATTAGTGTTGCCAGCTATTTTCTCCAGTAATTCAATCTGCACGTTTTAAATACAGTAGCCTAACTCAGCCGCTTTACATGTGGTAAAGAGTAAATGACCTGGCTTATGTATTCACTGCCTCACACAGCCTGAAACTTCCGAGTTAGAAGTCCAGAGAGCATTCGAGTTTGGTGCAGCCATGTACAACTTGGCATAGTCCGCTGGCATCCTGGGCAAAAGTTCCACACTGAGCTAGAACAGCTTGAAAGGAACCCACTACCAGCTCGTAAAGTAACTTACTATTCTGCTTTGTCTGGGGAGTTTGCATTGTTGATGATGCAAGAGAAGATGATGTGCAAGTACTAGGCAGGTTCTGATTCAGAGACCAAGGCCTCCTGGATATTAGTCCCCTGGAGGGTGCACCAATTATTGTACAGATGACTTCTCTGGGTAAATGTGGGAGTGGAAGGGATGCCCGTCACTATCACTTTTGCACTCTTCTTCCCTTCTACTGAGTTTTTTGTTCCACACACATAAACACACTCACATATGCACACACATGGAACTGGGGTCAGGTTTTGGATCTATGATAAAATAAAGAAAACTGACAATTTGACATTTTTCACATCCACCCATTTATCTCCCCTTCCTTGAGACAGGAAGTTATAAACTAAACCCTTCCCCACTTTCTGGCTCTTAAATAAATACAAAGAAAATAAAATTATCTTCGACTCAAATTGTCTCTTTCACTTGTTTCAGATAAAGCCAAAGTATTTACGGCCGCCACTCAGAAAAGAACTCCTTTGACTTCTGGAAGCCCAGCCTACATTTCCTTTGAAAATACCGGAGCATTAAAAAGCAAGTCCAGGAAGGCTTTACATGGCCAATCTAATTTCTTTGGGAGTTTCCCTAAACTCTTTGGGGTATTTTTGTGAATTGTGTAATATAATTAAGGTTTACTGGATTTCAGTAATCATTAGAACAACTTCAAATATTTCTTAATATTTTGCAGAGAAACTTCTGAAAGTTCTTTTGAATGGTGAATAAAACATTCTGGATGGCAGCAAGACTAAATTACTCTGGGCAAGAACTATTAGTATATTAAAAATAAGCATTAGAGTTTGGGGAGGAAAATGCATAGGGTGTAACATTTTTCATGTGGCTACAATGAAGTAAGGGATTTGAAGGCAAAAACAAATCTGGCAAATTATAAGTTAGGGTAGTAATTCAAGGAAGTCATAAAAGAGAAGACTTTTATTGCACCGTGGAGACAGTTTGGTGCTATTAGTGGATTAAAAAGCATGTGGGACTGTGAGACTGGAAAAGATGGAAGCTTGAAAGAGTTGGTGGGTTAAATATTAACAAAGAAAAGATGTTTACTGACAGATTCTGCAAACACACTCTAATAAATAAGACCCTCCAAGTGCTCAAAAATAGAACCGTGCAAAGCCACAAAAATCCTTGCTGTTGATCTTCCCACCAAACTGGGTCTCCTTCAGCAATGCATGGCTTCACTGTCACCAGAATTTTGTCCTTTTGGAGAATATTGCCAGAATAGTCAAAAGCTAGTAAAAATAGTAAAAAAAAAAAAAAAATTAAAAAAAAAGTAGACAACGATTTTGCACTTGTCTTTAAAAACTGGCTACAGTGCACTGAAAGCAGAGAAGTGTGGTAGAAATGTGTGAATGTGAGCTTCAAACAGACCTGAGCTTAAGTTCTCAAGTTGTACAATTTCGCCTCTCTGAGCCTCGGATTCCTTCGCGGTAGAACTGAGACCATCACACAGCTTCACAGGGCTGCCTCTTGGTGCTTCTTCAAGTTTAACATGCTTATCAATCACCTTGAGAATCTGACTGAAATCCAGATCCAATTCCGTAAGTCTGGGGTAGGGCCCTGATTCTGTCTTTGGCCAGCTCCCGGGTGATGCCCCTGTGGCTAGTTCCGGAACACATGTGAGAAGCTTTTAAAATCTCAAAGCAATTAGGATACAGTGAACTAAACTGCTGCTTTATTATAGTAACAGTGCTTTGTTTCTTCCCTATGTTATTTTTTTTTTCTAGAATATTTTATGTTACTCTAATTGAGCTTACAAAAGACTCCATGGGAAAAAAAAAATGAGATTGGGTATTTCCATCCCTGGCAGAAGCCCGGACACACTATGATGGATGGGTTTGTCCATGGCCTTAAGCAGAGGACAGAGTCATCTCTGTGACAGTTGATGGCTGGGGCTTCAGTACACCTGAAGCATTTCTTAATTTAGTCAACTTTTCAGTTGGTTTTGCATGCCTCTGTTCAATGAAAGAAAAGGAACTGAAAGCCTTGACCATCAATGAATTCCAAAAAACTGAAACCTGCTTAAAATATATGAAAAGCCTAATTTTGGAATAACCACATTTCTAGACATCAGAAACAGCTTAGGGAAAAAACATTTCAAGTTCTGCCCACAGTTTATAAATAAACTCTTTAGAAGAACCCATTCAAGAAAAATGGTAAAGTTTAAAACTAACATTAAGTGATGCTGAGGTTGGCAAGAAAAACCGTTTGGAATCATCTTTTACGAAAACCTCAACTGCCCTAATAATGAGTGGGCTCTTTGCTGAGGCACAGACCCTTCCAATGGTCGCAGCTCCTACTGTAAGGGTTTTGCCAAAGAAAGGACGATCAAGTGTTGCCTTCACAACCATGGTCTAGCATCTTTTCATGAACTCTTTTTATCTTATTCATTTCATTAGCACATTTTCGTACTAAGATTAAACAGATGCTGCATAAAATGTCCTTTCTGTTTCATTTTATCTCCTTTGGAGTACATTTTTAGAATGAGGCAAGGGAAATAAAAAGAACTGAAAATTAATTCTATTTGAATTTTGTATGGTTATTCAAATACAATTTATTAATGAATATACTTGGTTTTCTCTGAGACGAAAATAAAATTATCAAGTATCCAGTGGTTTGCTGTAAAAGAATGAAAACCTAAATAGGCAGGCTTACAACAGAGCTGGGAGGTGGATGGAAATGAGTATGTGCTGGCAGAGAGATTGTGCCAATCACCTTATACCTGGAACACTGCATTTCTTTTCTTTTCTTTCTTTCTTTCTTTCTTTCTTTCTTTCTTTCTTTCTTTCTTTCTTTCTTTCTTTCTTTCTTTCTTTCCTTCCTTCCTTTTCTTTTCTCTTCTCTTCTCTTCTTTTCTTTTCTCTTCTTTTTTTTTGGCTAAAATCAAACAAGATATAAACCCCAAAAGATTTTCTTTCACTACCAGATTAAAGATAATCGTATTCTCTCTATCAAAAATTATAACCATTCCTCTAGGGGAAAATTGTGCTTTTGAAAGCATCATCTAAAAAAAAAAAATTAAGACCCATACCCTCTATTTGTATTTGCTCTCAAATGTTGGTGAGGTACAGGAAGAAGGCAAACTATTTCTAGACACCATAGTCCTAACCATACCTGGGAAGAAAACAATGCTATTACTATAGTCATAGTATTTTGGTAAACCTGGAGAATCTGTAGGTCACATGGGCAGAAATAAGCTACCATCTGCTTCTACCAGCAGGTGGATGAGAAAACATACAGTCTTTTCCACTAATTACCTACAACAGCATCTAACTCTAAATATTTTGCATGTAGAGATTTCCGTTCTATGTTTATAAATACACATATATGACAAAGAAACACTTATTTTAAAGATCTTAATATCTTGTTTGTTAAGCAATTAGTATTTAGGAGAGGGGCTATGTTGACAGCTCTGCAAACAGAAGTTTCTGATTCATCTGCTAAAAAGGTACTCACATACCTTGGCAGCCTTCCTCATTCTGCTTTGTTTTATGGTTTACCCATATCCACATAAAGCCACCTTGTTTTTCCCAAACCACCCTGGATATCCATCCCAATAATCAATCTGTTAAACACAGAGCGGAGACTATAATCTGTTCATCCCTTGAATCTTGGGAAATGTCAATGCAATGTCATAAATTTTATTTTTTCTCCTGGAGGCACCTGTGCTGTTTAATCACACCAACAATTATAAATAAAGCAAAAAAGTCAATTGTTATGATTCCCAGAATAAAATATTCTCCAACATTATCCATGCAGTTGCTTCCATGCATCTTTAACATAAGCATGTTTTACTCTACGCAATGCCTGTGTAGCTGCAGGTTCGACCTACCCACTAAAATTGGTCTCCTCTTCTTCCTGGGAAAAACTGGATTACATTGCATAGACTCCCTTGCAGTTAGACATGGCTATGTGACTGATTTCCAGCTAATGGAATCTGAGCAGATGTGATATGTATCACTTTCAGGCCTCACCCACTAGAAACTTCAATGCATGTTCTCCCATGCTTTGTTCTTTCCTGACCAGCCAGGAAGGTGGTAGTCATGGCAGTTGTGAACACATATACGCATGGAAAAAAACAGTTACTTGGCTGCTTAAAATACCCGACTTTTTACCCACTGAGAATTGCTGTGTTACCGAGAAATTACATTCTATTGTTTTGGTGACATTATACATTTGGGGATCTGTTTGGCATAGCTGTTGGTGTTTCCCTATATAATTCATATAGCATTCCTGATAAGCCTGAAAATCAATCCATTGTGTTTCTGATTCGCATAATGCTAACAATTAAAACAAGATACTATCCATTCTCTTTTCAACACCTAACAAATTTCTATGGGGTTTTCCACTAAAGCTCATATTAATGATTTATATTCACTCATTCCTTAACAAAAGAATATTACCGAAACTAAGAAATGGAATTTCTAGAGACGGATTTACCAAAATGGAAACCAAAAAGAAGAAACTGGTATTTAGGGTGTAGATTTAGAGGAAACAGATTTAGCAGGTAAAAATAGAGGATTCCCAGTTAAATTTGAATTTCAGATAAACCGTGACTCCTTATTTTAGTATAAATTGTCCATAATGCTATAAGTGGTAAAGTGGGACATACTTAATTAAAATTTTTTTCCTCATTTATCTGAAATTCAAATTTAACTGGGTGTTCTATATTTTATCTGGCAACTCTAATCAGGATGGATATAGTCAAAGCATAAATTATTGTCCTTAAAAACCAGGTTGAATCTGAAGGCCCTAGAAAGGAATAAGGAGAAAGAAATTTTTAAAATAAACTTAAATGATTGGGAGGATAGAAGTAAAATTGTCAACAAACAGATAATAGAACACTGTGAAGAAAACAATAATCAAAAGGGAGAAAAGTTTGAATAAATGATAATGGAAACATCACATAAAACATAAAAAAGAGACTTAGAAGACAAGGGCTCACAGATTAGTAAAGACATATTGTAGTAAAATTGAAGATGATCAAAGAAAAAGATATACTAAGAGGTAAGACCCAATTTTGAGAGTAAATTCTCAAATTCTAAAATGTCCTAGAGTGGGGTGGGGGGGTGGGGGGGTGGGGGGGAAGCAGTGTATCAAATGCAAATGTACTAGACTTCCAAGACAATTGAGACAAGATGATTCACCCTAATCCTTAGGATCCACACAAAGTCATGGAATTCATCAGCAGATGGCAGGACCAGTTAGTGTGCTAGGCACTCATTTATTAGCAAGATAGACTTCATGCAAAAATTCATTAATTTCTTCCACAAATGTTTAGCAAAGTTTTACAAAATATGCTATGCTAGGCATCGATCTCCCTAAGTGCTCAGAGTTTAGATGCAAGAGCTTTGCTTAAATCCCAGTATATTAAACATATGACATGTCTCTAAATCAGTATACCCTGCACACAGTAAGACAGAGTGCTGGTTCCACAGGCACTACATAGGTTTGTTAAAAGAAAAAAAAATTGAGAAATGACACATCTTCCTGGAGATTAACAATGCATGTTGCATTTAAAGACTAAAAAGCCTAAAAATAATTTAACTCAACATTTCTTACTGAACACATCTGACCACAGAATACACTTTAGTTCCCCCAGGAATACTAAGTAACATCTTTAGGGATCCTAGTGATCCGGGGAACCCAGTATAAGACAGTTACTGTTTTTATAGAATTTTTGTTTATCTCATGTGTTTCCTTACAGTCACTTACTGAACCGAGTACATGATGCTTGTCAGCTATGATGTTTAACAATATAAAGAAAGAAAGGGAACATAGCACCTCTCTTCTAAATGTCCATTTGTGTAAGCATTGCTCTTATTTTCATACTCACTGGCTCTGCTTTTGCAAAAACAGCCACAAGGAAAAAAAGGAACACACACACACACACACACACACACACACACACACACACACACATCACAGTGAAGCAACTAAAAGTTGGTGCTGAAATTTATACCCACCAGTACTTAACTGCAGAAGTATTAAAATTACTATGGTACACATGGGGACTCACGGGCCCACGATTTACTATCATTGAAATCACCCCAGAGTCGCTGAGTACATTACAAACACAACACTATAAAGGAGACTGCAATATGGGAACAGTGTGCTGGGAGAGCGTTTCCGTAAATAAAGACTCGGTCGACTTTATGGCTTTTGGTAATACTTGTCACTTAATACAGTTTATAAAGATTTGCTTATTAAATTTTGTAGGGCAAAATAACACATCATCACGTCTCTAGCAGTGATGGTGACATAGGTTTCAAAAAGCCACAGCTGCAGTCTTCCTGCCCCTCCCTCCCCAACCTGATTACAATACCCTCCCCAACCTGATTACAATACGTGTTGTTCTGAAATTTTCAATTCAGCTATAAACAATCTACTTTAGCAACAACATGCTTTTGCACTTTTTGAAATGGTGCTTTGAGGCAGATAAATGAAAATAAGTATGGCAGAGTGCCAATAAAAATTCTGCAAACCGTGACTTCCGTGGAGTACAGACGAAGGCGCACATTTTATTTATTTATTTATTTACTTTTGATGCTCGGTCCATATCTATCCTTACAATAGCTGTTTTATTTTGTTGGCTGTTTGTTCTAATCTCGGCTGACACTACGAGATAGTAATGGCTTACACACTTTTAATCGCAACTTTAATCGAGACAGGAAGAGTTGTTTTTTTGTTTGTTTTTGTTTTTTGGAAATCTGGCATCTTTTCAATCGCTATAAGTGTCCAGAGGGTAAATGCAGGGTTGATTCTAAAGTTTAGGACATATTAAAAATGTTACCTATTGCCTCGAACTCAGCCCATTTGAATGTATAGGGCCCCAGATTCTAAACTGAGATCTCTCAGCAATAAAACATTTTAATGTAAAAATAATTATGTATATATAAATAACTATATATAGATATATATAAAGGAATATATATATATTCCTTTTCTTTTTGTTTATTTTAAAGTTAGTGGTTCTTTTAATAGTTTTTTCATGACCTTTCCTCATGCTTTTAGGATTCTTCCTAAACTTTGCTTTAAAATGATCTGCCAAATGGAATAATAGTGAAAAATACAAGGCATTATATATGTTGTGAAAGAAAAGAGACTATGAAATTGACTTTCTCAGCCTCATATTGGTTTGGATTATGAGAACTTCAAATTCCAGTTTAATTCTCTGTAAGTAAATTTTAATTTTATGCACACTAATTAAAGACTTGCTATTTGCTATCAGTTTGGAAATACCCATTTACAAAGTACATTCGAACATCATGGATTTTCAATTCTAAAAGGAAGCCCCTGGGGATGCCTTCTTAGTAATTAATAATTTTATTGAGTTCGGGGTCAAATCAAATATGTCCACAGTCTAGAGTCCTCCACAAACCTAACAAAATTTTATTCATTCTTTTCAATTATAATTAATTTGACTTATTTAATAAGTTAAGAAGAAAAATTGAAATTGAAGCAGGTCATAAAGGTTTAATATTACAAAGTAGACTTTTCAATGGGCTCAATATAAATGCTTACATGCAATAACAAATAAACAGCAGTGAATTCTGTTTTATCTGTGTTTGTCTTTAGTTTCTATTACCTGAAATATGATAAATGTTCATCCCCCCAAACTTTATAATTTTAGCAATCTAAAATTTACTGGTCATTTACTTTTTGTTGCAAATCCATCCAAAATTATTTATTCTGTGGCACATCTAAATTTATTTGAAATACAGTATTGTGAAAAGCAAGCCTTTACTTTATTTTCCCTGTCCATGTTAACAGGAAATAAATGTTCTTCTCACAATGGGGAATTTCTGGAAATTAAAATATTCTCGAGTATTGATTTAAGGGCTGTGATAGTTTTATGTAGTCTCTTTTAATGTTTATTTTAAATTACAAGTTTAGAAATTATTATAAATTAAAGCATATAGATCCAGGGAATTATGTATTAATAAAGTTGATATATCAGCACATTTTACATTAGGACTCACAAATTAGGAAATAGAATCACAAAATACTCCTATGTGGAAAAATGAATACCAGTGATGAATAATTCTAAGCAGCATATTCACGACATTTCAAAAATAAAGTAAATTTGGACACATTGCTGTGACATCTACACTCCCATCATACTTGGCTTCCAAATCAAAATTGGATTAGAGCCATTCTTCTTTGTACTTGAATACAAAGAGCAAATAAGAGAATTCTGGGAAAGTGCAAACAGAGAGCTGAATTTCTCAACCACATTGGGAGTAGAATTAAGGTTCATTTCCACCCCCACACAAACACAACAAAAGGATTATCGAAGGGAAATAGAAATTGTTTTTTTATGGGTAACAAATGACAAAGTTATCTCTGGGCAGTTCCACAGCCTTTCCTCATTACCTCTCACTCTTTCAATGCATCCCATTCCTTGTCCCTACTACCTTGTACTCACCTCTGAGGCATTCACCCAGAACTTCTCCCTTTGGTTTGTTTTTCCCTCCTTCCTGTCTTCTGAAAGCACCACCCCAGGGAAAGAATTCCGTAGATCTTTTAGGATGCAGATCATAGCAATGGGCAGACAGAGGAGAGTGTGACATTGGCCACAGACCTCTGCAGACCAAAATCTAACTACGTGGCACTTCTCGCCGGTTCCCAAAACTGCTCTGTTTCATGATTCTGTCTTTTTGCATATATACTTTACTCTGGTAATCTTGAATGACCTCCCCTTAGACTCAATCTGGGTAAAACTCTTGCTTTCTCAAGGCCCACGTACACATTGCCTTCTCAGTAAAGCTCTCCCATCTCCAGGAGGCAGGGCAGCTAAAGGACACTGTTCTGTAATTACCTGTCTACATGCATAATTCCTCAGTCAACTTTAATACTTTGAGGACAGGAACCACACTTCATTAGTCTTTTAGCAGTACGGTTTACTGAATATTGCTGAAAGAGTAAAAAACAAAAAAATGAAGATTCAGTTACAATTTGGCAATGATCAATTGAGCACACACATCACTAAGACATTGTGCTCCCTCGGCGGGAGACACAAGTTAAGTAAGACATGGAACTAGTCCTCCAGAACTTCATAGGAAGGAGCTCCCTTATGGAAGACAGAGGCAGGACAGATCATGATAAATTCTGGGACAGGTTCTTCGACCCACTGTGCTTTATGCACAAAATGATGTAAATGATTTCATGTCAGGCACCGAGAAGAGCAGAAGCCATCATTGTCATTATCACTGCTCCTTACCTTTACTGAGAACCTACACATTGCTAAGTATTGAAATAATTTCTTTTATCATCAGAAAAATGGTGTGATGCAGGAAATATTATTCCAGTTTGAGCAAAATAACGAGTTAAGCTAGTTGCCTACCCACTGACCTTGTAAATTACATACTTAAGATTTGAACACAGACTGTGAATTCTACACTCTTAATTTTTCTGAGGTCTAAGCACTTTATACAAAATACACGTTGCCTTAAATTACCTTGTGATGTACTTCTTAGGAGGAAATCTCTTGCACATTTTTTAACTGAAAAACATTTAATTTTTAACTGAATAACATTTAACATTTAATTCAGGATTGACAACCTGGTCAAAACAGTCTGATTAACAAATTCAATAAGGCAACACCTTGGCAGAAATGTTCATAGAATGAAAGCATCACCTCTTCTAGGGTTTGACAACACTCTGTTTAAATAACTTTACGGGGTGCCTGGGTGGCTCAGTTGGTTAAGCGACTGCCTTCAGCTCAGGTCATGATCCTGGAAACCCAGGATCGAGCCCCACATCGGGCTTCCCGCTTGGCGGGAAGCCTGCTTCTCCCTCTCTCAGTCCCTCTGCTTGTGTTCCCACTCTAGCTGTGTTTCTCTCTGTCAAATAAAATCTTTAAAAAAAAAAAAATTAAATAACTTCACCATTTGAACATCCGGTGTGTTTATTTACTCTCTCAGCATTTTAGCATCAGATTCTAAAATAAGGAATTATCAATTCCTATTTCTTCAATTTTATGCTTTTGAACACTGAGAAACCCATGTAATGTCCTGAAGAGATCCTACAAATACCCAAAAGTGGCTGCTCTGCTAGAAGGAATAGTAGTGATACTATTGCACACATGTGCACATTTTTAAAACATTTAGAAAAGTGAACACACAACCGCTTTTAAAACAGGCACATTTTAAGCAAGAAAACATGCATATGTACAATTTAAGATGGAACTGGGATTCCTATGTTATGTACCCATGACAAGTATTATTTGAGGGCCAGAAGACATAGGTGAGCAGAACTGTGATTTGAACAGTGCCTACAACCGATGGGCGAGCTCCGTGGACAAAAATGTTTAACTACGTGGACTGTGACTTTGGTAACACCGCCAAGGTCAGAGACAGTGAAGGAACTCTTCTGAGGAAGGACTAGCCCTAAAACAAGAATCACCTAGGGACACTGCGATCAACCTCTCGCCGTGGGTCTGTTCCATATTCCAGTTTGGGTCTCGCCTCTTGCTCTGTGTTCTGTGATGGCCCATCCCTCTCCTAGGCACAGAAAACATATTCTAGGAGAAAGGGAAGAGAAAGCCTGAACTTTGCAGCTTACAAATGAGCTCACTGTGGAGGAGCTCTTTAATGCAAATGACATAACCAGCAAGGCCCTGGAACGCTGAGCAGAATGGAGCCTGGGAGACCCCCTCTCCAGGCCCACACGTGGCACACCCTTCGGCAGTAATAGGGCTTAAGCATTCATACCGAGGGGCTGCAAACCCCTGGGCAGAGACGTGCCTTATACACACTAGATATGGAAAATGTATGAGGAAAAAAAGATTAACTGACAAAAAGTTAATTAAAACTGCTCTGATTATGAGGTAGAATTTAACAATTACTTTAAAAAATGCAGTGTGACACAGCGCAGCGCTGCAGCTGAATTAATCATGAATGAGGAGAGCGATGTTTAATTTTTGTGTTCATGAGGAAAACACTCAACAGATTTGACAATTAGAGCAGGGTAACGGCATTGCATGGCACAATGTGAGGCGGGTTTTCCCACTGGTTTTTTGGGAGGGAACTAAGCAGATGTGCTCAAATATTTACAAATGCACAATATTCACATGCTCTTCAGCTGCCCGCCCTGCTGATTTCGCAAGACTTCGCCTTCAATCTGGAGGCTTCTGCGGGAGCCCCATGTGCTGTTTCTCCCAGCTCAAGGAGCTGTTCAGCCAAGGTCCCTGCTGCCTCCAATCCGTGTACTCGATCAAGGAGCAAAGAGGGCTGGCAGGTGCTCTTTCAGATAGCTTCTAGAATTCACTTTGCCCCATAAAATGGAGCCCCACAGGTGATCATCACAGGCAAGGCAGGGGCTCTGCTGAAATTGCCCGCTATCCCCTGGCCCTTTAGCCACACTCTCAGTGAGCATTTCCACAACCAAACACCACCTCAGTTTTAGGAACATCTCACCTCTAGCTGTGAGGCACCCTTCAAGACCACAAAACACCTGCCGGCAAGGCCCTCGATGAATGCCTTGCCTCCCAAATTCCAGCTTGTCACCTGGATATTTATGAACAAAAAGTCTCTCAACAACTAGTACTATGATTAAAAAGCCTAGGCTTTTTGTCTTTTTGCAATTATACTGAGAGATAATTTACATACCATACAATTCAGTCATTTAAAGTGTATAATTCAAGAGTTCTTACTATATTCACAGCACTGTGCAACCATCGTCACAATCAATTTTAAAACATTTTTTATAACCACTCCTAAAAAACCCCATACCTGGGCGCCTGGGTGGCTCAGTTGGTTAAGCGACTGCCTTCAGCTCAGGTCATGACCCCGGAGACCCGGGATCGAGTCCCACATCGAGTCCCACATCGGGCTCCCTGCTCGGCGGGAAGCCTGCTTCTCCCTCTCTCACTCCCTCTGCTTGTGTTCCCTCTCTGGCTGTGTTTCTCTCTGTCAAATAAATAAAATTAAAACAAAAAAACAAAAAAACCCAAAAAAAAATACCTACTCTTTAGCAATCATTGTTTAATTCTCTTACCTTCCGCCCTCCCCCACCCCATGCAGCCTGAGGCAATCACTCATCATCGACCTTCTGCATCTAAAGATTCACCTATTCTGTATATTTCACATGAACAGAATCTTATGATATGTGGTATTTTGTGTCCAGCCTCTTAGTATTATGTTCTCAAGTTTCATCTACTATCTTAGTCCATTCGTTCTGCTAAAACAAAATATCATAGCCTGGGTAACTTTTAAACTATAGAAGTTTATTTCTCACATTTCTGGAACTAGAAGTCTGAGATCAGGGTACCAGCATGGTGGGCCAAGCTTACAAATGAGCTCATTTGTAAATGAGCTCATGAGTTCTCTTATAGAACACTATTTCCATTCATGAGGGCTCCACCTTCAGGATCTGATCATGTCCCCAAAGTCTCCCCTTGCCCTTAAGATTGCCAATTTGGAAGTTAGGATTTCCACATGGAATTTTAGGAGGACATAAACATTCATTTAGATTATAGTATCCATGTTATAGCATGTATCAGTGCTTTATTCCTTTTTATGGCTGAATAATATTCCAATATGTGGATACAACACATTTTTTTATGTATTCATTTGGGTTGTTTTCACCTTTTGATCATCATGAATAATGCTACTATAAACATTCCCTGCACAAGTTCTTGGGTAGATATATGTTTTCATTTACTTAGGTATATATCTAGAAATAGAACTGCTGGGTCAAATGGTAATCCTGTCTAGCTTTTGAGGAGCTGCCAGATCATTTGCCACAGCAGCTCTACCATTTTCCTCTCCTATCAGCTGTCTACAAGGGGTCTGATTACACTGCATCCTAACACTTGCCATTAGGTTTTTTTTATTAAAGCCACCCTCGGAGGTACGAAGTACCATCACACTGTGGCTTGGATTTATATTTTGTTGATGACTAATGATGTTGAGCATCTTTTCCTATGCTTTTTAGACATTTTTATATCTTCTCTGGAGAAATGTCTATTCGGATCCTTTTCAAATTTTGTAATTGTTAGTTGTAATTTGTTACATCTTTTTAATTATTGACTTGTAAGTGTTCTTTATATATTCTATATCAGATATATAATATGCCAATATTTTCTCCCATTCTTTGGTTGTCTTTTTTTTTTACTGTTTTGATTGTGTCTTTCAAAGCACAAAAGTTTTTAATTTTGATGAAGTTCAATTTATTTATTTCTAATTTTATTGCTTGTGCTTTTGATGTCACAGCTGAGAAACCATTGTTAAATTCAAGGTCACAAAGATTTAATCCTATATTTTCTTCTAAGAGTTTTATAGATTTTAGTGCTTACATATAGTTCTTTGACTTTTAACTTTTATATGTGGTGGGAAGTAGGAGATTTGACCTCATTCTTTTGTATGTGGCTACCCTGCTGTCCCAGCAACATTTGTTGAAAGAGAATGGCAGTCAAAAAACCCACAACTTCCTTCCTTAATTCTCATGCCTCTTCTAAATGAAGTCATCATCACTTCACATCTGTCTTTTTGGGCTGGGGCAGGAGGGACTCTCAGTGGTGTCCCAGTCATCAGAATGTGTTCATCCCATTTTAACATGCTTATCTCTGCCACATTCCACCAATCATATTCTTCCCACAGGCCCCATATCTCTCCACAGCTTTGTAGTCATAGACTTGGGCTTATTTTGAGCTGTCCCATTTATTAATCATATCAACTAGGGAATGTTATTCCACTTTCCTAACTTTCATTTCTTTAACTGTTAAGTGAAGGTAGTGATACTGAGGGGAAAACCATTCTAGATTCCCTTATATTCCTTTCATGGGAACCTGTCCCCTGACTCCTGTGTCTTTTGCCAGCAAGAGCCGGCCACTAAGCCTCTCCTTAAAAGACTTCCCTCGAGCCATGGAAGTCATCCTGCCTCCCTGGGTAGAGAGCTGGAAATACTGGGGAGTTTACATCACCCCTAGATGTAAGGCAACCCCTACACTAGGAGTACTAAAATATTTGCCCTAAAGGGGACAAGTCTCAAGCTATAATTTGCCTTCTAAAATATCCCAAAGAATTAGGTTTGAGCTAGAACTTTACCTGGAATTGCACCCAGATTGGCTTCTTCCCTTCCCTCATCTTGCTTCCCACACATCCTTAAAGGCTCCTCATTATACAAGCAGTCCCTTAATGAAATGTCTGAACACAAATCCTCACCTCAAGTTTGCTCTGGAGACCTGGCTGAATACAGATATCTGCATCATACAACTACTGCTTAGATAAATGAGATTTCATATTCCACATGCAAAAGAATGAAGCCAGGACCCCATTTTATATCATACACCAAAACTAACTCAAAATGGGTCAAAGACCTGTTAGAGCTAAAAATACTCAACTCTTAGAAATAAATATGAATTATCACATATAATAATATATAGAAAATAAGAGGCACTCAATAAATGTCAATTATTGTGGCCATGATTACTGTTTTAAGGGCTACCCACTCAAAATATCTAGGGTTGGCTAGCAGGCACATGACAGCCAATACATGAGTGTTTTTTATTTATTTATTTATTTAATTTAAAAAAAATATATTGCTTCAGTGTGTGTTTCCCTGTCTTTTTTTTTTTTCCCCTGAAGATTTTATTTATTTATTTGACAGAGAGATCACACTTAGGCAGAGAGGCAGGCAGAGAGGCAGGCAGAGAGAGAAGAGGAAGCAGGCTCCCCGCTGAGCAGAGAACCCAATGCAGGCCTGGGATCTTGACCTGAGCCCAAGGGAGAGGCTTTAATCCACTGAGCCACCCAGGCGCCCGTATTTCCCTGTCTTAAAAGGCTTTTTGTGAGGGACTTGGCAATTGAAGTCTCATTCTGCCTCCATTTAGTATAATATTCTAAAATGAACCTAGTTTGTGTTGGTGCCTTGATCACCTCCTAAATAAATAAATATGGACTGATGTTAATCAACTCTTGAGATTTATGAGGGACTCAAAATATATCTCAGAAGAGGATATGTAATATCTCTAAATAAATGTATCTTCCCTTATTCAGACCAGTGCCCCATGGCCTGAAAGGAAAATTTACAAGGGAATGTTTGGCTTTTAATTGTTGTTGTTTTATTTTCAGTAAGGTAACAAAAATATTTAATCCTATTAATTACCTTTAGGAAAGCATGACAATTATTTGTGTATCATGAACAGCCTGTGGGTTTCTCAAAATCAAAGATGAGTCTATTTCCTTGTTTAAAATCCCTTAAATTAATTCTACATGGTACGTTACTTTGTTTTGTTTTCACTATGATGAGATTAGACTCTGAGACTTACTGTTCATCTTCTTTTAAAAAAATTCTTGCCAGCCTTATTGAAGTATAATTGACAAATAGAAAATAGTATATATTTAGGGTGTACAACATGATGATTTACTGTAAGTATGTATTGTGATTACGACAATCACCATTAATACAGCCATCACCTCACATGGTTAGTCTGTGTGTGTGTGTGTTTATGAGAACACTTAAAACCTTCTCTCTTGGCAAATTTCAAGTACACAATTCAAGTATTATCAACTATAGTAACCATGCTGTATAATAGATCCCCAGAAATTACTCATTTATACCTGAAACTCTGTACTCCTTAAGACTTCCTATTCATCTTCATTTTAAAAACAAGTACTTTTGCAAAAGAATCTACACACTATCATACTGTCCTACAACAAAATACATGGAGAAAGGGTACTTGTGTCACACTGGAAATGTATCGCTAATAGCTAGTTATATTGGATGCACAAATTATTTAATAAACATATGCATAGGACTTGCTTTGACATATCAGAAATAATGTGCAATTGTCTAGTGACATGAATATTATGGAAAGTTTCATGTACTGTATCATCTGATCACAATTGTCATTCAAGATATTTATTATTTATGCCATTTTACAGCTCAAAAGTTTAAGGCTCAGATAATTAAGTGACTGCCGTGTTGGACTTGAACAGGCCAGCAAGTAGTTGGGCTCCATAGTCCATAGTGTGTAGTTTTTGCTAAAGATCAAAAAAAAAAAAAAAAATGACTACCCAGCTAAAGACTACATTTCCCAAGTTCCTGTGCCTTCATATATGGATGTGAGACTAGGTCCTGCCAATAGACTGAGTAAAATTGACAAGCCTTAGTTCCATGCCATGATTTTCAAGCAGTGGGTCTGCATTCTCCATTCTCTCTCCCTATCCAGCATTGGAAAGTAGAGGACTCTTCTATCCCTGCAGAAAGGAAAACCATCAACCAAGTAGGAATATCCACACTGAGTTGACCTCAGAATTCAGGCTCTTAATCATTAGATAAATTTGCTGTGGTTTTCAAACATCTCTGCATGTACAAGCACCAGTGGAAGATGTTACAAATGCAGATTGTGATTTCAACTCGGAGAGGACATTTCCATGGGTCACTTTGAATCGGTACCTTGAGTACTTCTAAAACATCATCATGTCAGAGAAATACAGCTGAGATGGACATGGTTCCTCTCAGTGCCTTCCACACCCCACTCGCATTAGACTTACTCTTCAGGCTCCCACAGATTCAAACACCAAAAAGGGAACATCTTATGCCTTTGATTTGGGTAATATGCATAGGTTACTGTGCATTGCATTCTGAGGAGGAGAGGTAATTAAAATGGAAGTCTGGATACCACTTAAGGGAACATGGTTACTACCATTACCATTCCTTACTAGGAAACCAAACATGCCAAAATCCACTTTGGTTTCCAATTAGTAACAGGTAATATATAAGGGAAAGAGATTCATTTGTCAGGACTTAAATAAATTCACATTATTATTAAAAGAATAGTCCAAAAGTTGAAACACATTTAACATTATGATGAAATGAGTATCTAACAATCCATATTCAGTATAGCTGACTCAAGGAAACACTGGGAATACTGATGTAATTCTGATTAGAACTTCAGAGAAATGTCTGGAGTTGGGAAGTGGCTGGTCATGCCAGAGATGCAGTGCACTGATAAAACATTGCCCAGGAATCCCAAAATTTCAATGACTTACAGGGAACATCTTCAAATTGCCTCTCTCTCTGCCAGAGAACACACAGAAATCTGGAAGAATATGCTGAAAATGTTGGTCATCATTAGTCAGACTGATTTGTCTGCAGCACTGATTGAAAAAGAAGTTCAGCTGCAGGTTGTCCTCATGATGCCCCAACCTAATGACTGTCAAAATCAACAGAATACGTGAACTATCCTCTGACTGTCCTCAATTCCACACAGGGAATGCCTCCCTCAATTTCTTTCAGGCTGCATGCACTCAAAACTTTACTGAGAGTATGCAGTTCTTCTTTTACTGTATGACTACATAGATTATTTTTGATTTATATTTTTAACGTTTAATCTCTAAACCTGGCGACCTTCAAATGAATTGCTCCCTTTTCCCCAAGTATGTTTGTTCTATTTGAGACAAAAGATTAAGGAGCATACCATCACCTTCAAAATGCTTACATCTACTTTTATCAGTATTTCCTGTGATTTAATTTTGATTGGTCTAAAACATTATATGTATGAGTGCACATGCAGATATGTGTGCGTGTGAGTATGCTGTGTGAGAATGTGTGTGCAGTGTCAGTACATGTGTGTTTGTATGTGAATGCATGTGTGTTTGTGTATATGTGCATGTGTGTTCTTTGGAACCAAAAGAAATAATATATAGTAGATAAGGATATAAGATCAAATAGATATCAAGACAAATACTTTAATATTGGATGCTAAATTTATGCAGAAACAAAAAAAGTTCCATGCTTTCATGTGTAGAATGTATTTCTTTAAAAGAAGTATAAAGTAATTTTTTGGTTTTAAGTTGATTATAAATTAAGAAAGAAATTACATTAGTGATTTTTTTTTACCTTTATGATTGCAATAAATATTCTCTTATATGAAAAGGTATGACTTAGTTGATTGGTAGAGCCACAGATTACATTTCTTTCCTGTCAGCATTTGCAAATTTTTCCCTGTTTTCATGGTCATTTTCATTGCAATGAGTGTGATGTTGTAGCGAAAAGATGGAAATGTTCTAAAAAACTTAGCTAGCTTTTCTCACATTTGATTTATTCTTTTTTGTTATGATATTTAAGTTTTATAAATGCAACAGGTTGTTTTAGTAGTGTTGGATAACAAATTTCTTGAAGATTTCCAGAAAACAAAAGTTCTATCAAAATGAGAAAAAACAACTAAGCAAAACTCCAAAACACTTTACTTCAAGCACTAACATGAGCTGGCTTAGCAGTGTCTACAAGTGCCAAACCAACCTGGTAGGAAGGAAAAAAAAAATCATTAACTTGCCTGGTTGCTTTGGCTACATATTGCTAGTTTCAGTTTTTCACGGAAATGTTTTGGCATTAGGGTGAAAAATATATATTGTAGATCGAAAAGCTAAAGAGCTTGCTTTTATTCAATTACATAGATTTTTGAAGAGTTAGATTTGTCAAAAATTTTGGTTAAAGACTACCTTGGTAGAAGAAAAGAATGGCATTTTCCTTTTAAATCAGATACCTCCCTGACATATTGAGACATCATCTTTCTCTTTAAAACATGCTTGCTTAATAGTAAGATTTTGTCCTTTTTCTTAAACATATGTTCTCTTTTCAAAATGAAGTGTCTTGAGGACATCAAAAGCAAAGAGGAAATAAAACAAAATTTGAGCAATTACTGAGGAAAACAACTTTCCAAAAACTAGCAGGCCTTTTTTAAATTGACTTGAGGATCCTGAAAGGATCAATGGAAAAGGTTTGAGTTACATCAGGCATTTTGCCATGATTTTACCATTTTACTAAAAATGGAATAACATTTCAAAATGAAAAAAAAAACCACATAGTTTATGGTAATTTATTTCAAATAAAGAAAATGATCCATTTAAAAATATTGGAAGTTAGAAATTAAAATACTGGGTTTGATGTTTTACAAACGCATATTGTAAAATATCACTCAAAATAGCATTCATTTATTACCATGTTACTTGCTATAAAGGTAAAATACAGAAGTTCATATTGGTGGCTTCAACTGAGTAGGTGGCAATAATTTTATATATTGTGTAAAAATTGTTTTAAAAAAAACACTGAAATATGGCTATTTTTTTGCTTTATGTGACCAGACAGAGACATTATTAATTGTTTTTCCTTAATACACCCTAATTATTAATAATGAAATAATATCTATCCAAAAATTATAATTCAATGTTCCTTTTTTAATCCATCTTGAATGTTTCCGAAGATTATGAATCAAGCAACATAATGTGATTATTTGCCATTTAGAATTTTAGTTCAACCCCTGGACAGATCATTTTCAATTCACCATCTTTTGTTTGTGTTGCAACATTCTGCATCTCTTGACACTTCTGCAGAATACCTGTTATAATGTTTGTCTCTTCACCTCTTCCATACCCTAGTGTTCACACCTCGAGGAATTATCATGTTACAAGTAAACAAATATGTTCTATCTACCAGTTTGCAAAAGTGGGCAAAACAAGTTTTTTTTACCACTACTCAACATACACTGTAAATACATCTCATGCATGCTTATTAAGTTTTAATTGAAACATTAAATTGGAGGCTAAATTACTATTGAATGATACGACCTCTGTTAATTCTTTCATAATTTGTTTGGCAAACAAATCAACAATTGCTTCTTGTATATGAGAGGTATTAAAGGCTCAAAAACAAATGACTTAGAGATTTCACCTGCCCAGGGGGGAAAAAAAAAGAGAGGAAAGTAAACTGTTTTTCATCCGATTTTTAAGGAGATACAAGAGACAAGATAATGAAAATATGTTTTCCCCCCAAAATGCCATCTTTTGAAGTGTGGTATGTATTTCTTTGGGGAAAGCTGAGGAATTTTCCCTGTAATCAGAATCCAGGTGTTAGCATAACCAGATGGGATTGTCTGCCTTTGCTAGTATCGGATTCTGGAGAACTGATGAGATGCTCAGCTCACCAAGGCTGTCTGTTACTAACTTCCATAACTTTCACTTGAGTTTCTGAATTCTTTCTTTCCAGTAAAGCTTAAATGAGTCACAGGAACCTGAATCAGGCAGTGATGACAATCACATCAACTGCCTGCAAAAATCTATTGGGTGAAATGGAACAATGAGATAAGCTAGAACATATTTACTAGTCTAAAAAAAATTACAACTCTAAAAATATGCTTCCAGGTTTATTTAGAGAGAATATTTATTTCCATAGGGCCATAATCATGAGGTGTTGTGGTATCTGCAGCAAGCAACTTAATGTTATATTTCAATTTCTCAAGGTAGTGAGGAGGCAGAAAATTGTGTGAATGGAAAACGTTACCATATAATGTCAGAGAATGTCATAAATTACACCCCTGTCTCCTAAGTTAGTTAACTTTCTTAATCATTATGTTAATCAAAGAAAAAAAAACATGTGAATAGTTTTTTTTAAATTAATGAACTAATAAATAAAGTTATATATCAGGTATTGTACTAGGTTGTAATTTACCAAATATAAGATAAAAATTTATGTATAATAGGCTAACCTGCTAGTTATAAATATTTAAGCATATATTTCAGAAAATTCTTAAGAAGAGTGTTAAGCTTAAAGAGGTGCTGTTCATGAACATTGCAACATGTTAAAATCTCTATTTGTGGGTGTATCTTTTCCTAAAAATAAATGGAGTATCAGAGTCAAGTTTTTAAGTTATCTTAATCTTTCTCTCAGGGACATGAAAACTTCAAAAATATTTTAAATTTTCAAGTAATGATGTCACTCTTTTTTCTGATGCTAGTATATATATGTCCTTAGAAATTGTTGAGAAGGGTGCCTGGGTGGCTCAGTCGTTAAGCATCTGCCTTTGGCTCCAGTCATGATCCCAGAGTCCTGGGATCAAGCCCCGCATCAGGCTCCCTGCTCAGCAGGAAGCCTGCTTCTCCCTCTCTCACTTCCTCTGTTTGTGTTCCCTCTCTGGCTATGTTTCTCTCTGTCAAATAAATAAGTAAAATCTTAAAAAAAGAAAAGAAAAAAAGAAATTGTTGGGAAATTGTGAGTGTGCTTCTATTAAAAATTTGGTAGGATCTGAAATCTATTAGGACTATTTAGCATATTGGATATGGTGTGTAAAAGTTGTGTTAAGTGGTATTATTAATTGCCACTTGTTTTCCTCAACACCACGTTTAGAAAGACTTCAGGTTCCACTAAAGGACTCTTGTCTTAGAATACCTGGTAAGTAGATAATGGCGTGAAGGTCTTCCTAGGCAGCTAACATCTTGTGTCTGTCAGCTAAAGAAAGAATTTAGAGTTTCCACATCAGCTGGTGAACTGTCCATTTAAAATTATAATCCTTATTCCTTCTCAGTTATTGTGAAGAGTAAATAACTTCCCATAGGTAGTTACATGTCCTTGAAAAAATTTTTTCATATTATTGAAAAAATCGTGTAAATTGATAATGTTAAACACACTGATCACTCACTAGATCCTGTGAGAACAAATTTCCCATGAGCACCGGCAGTGAGCAGCACACAGCCTACCCACCATGGAAAATACCAATTCCCTTTAAATTCCCAGCACCTGCACCACAAATGAAGCCACAGTAGGCTCCCAGCCAATCAAAACACGCTTCAAGTGTGTGGTAAAGCATGGCCAGAGCCTCTCAACCACGACAGAGGGGTCTGCAAAACTGAGTGAAGTAGGAGTAAAGATAATTACCATCAATATACTTCCCACATGGGAAACTGTTAAACTTATCATTCCTCTCAGTGGTATGTTTGATGTAATATGTTCATTTTAGTGCTTATTCTTATGTCTCAGGATGTTGTCTAGGAAAAGGTGTCTAGACAGAATGGAAAAGAGCGTTTCTAGTACACCTTTTAATGGTTGTAAAATGAGCAACAAAATAATAGATCTGGTCATTCTATGGCGAAAACTTCTAGAAAGATTGTTTTCTGTGGTAGGGTATTTTGAATTTTTCTGAAATAGTTCTTGATACAGGGAACATTCCCTGTGAAATCTGAATCTCCCAAAATTTTGGCAAATCCATCCTGGTTGTGCAAGACACTCTGAGAACTTTACTGAGAAAACAAACACAAAGAAGAAATGAAACAAAACAGAACCAGCCCCGATTTTAGAGAACTGCATGACTACTAACTCTACAAGATGTAAGATCATGACCACTGGGTAGGGGGAGAGTTAATCCAAATTATGATTCCACTGACCAGAGCTACAAGATTATGCTTTGTACACAACTATTTGTAGTACATTTCTGGATAACAGGGCACTACTGTTGCAAATAACAAGAATGATAATCCACATGGAAGGCTTAGCAGGCACGTATTCAACATGTCATATAGATTATATAATTTAATCGTTCTTATAAACTTTGTGAACAGGTTAGTTTATGAGATAGCAGTGCAAATTAACATATAATCTGTGACAATTATATGCCTATCATTTGGATACCTACTAAATGTCAGGTATTAACATTTATTACCAGTGTCACATTTATATACTCACTAGAAAGGCATTATCGCCATGATTACAGTTTGGGAAATAAGGCTAAGGATTGTCAGTAATGTCTAAAGTCATACATAAGATCTAGGATTCACCCAGTCATTCCATCCTTCCCATTCCCCCTACCCCGAGCGACCCTCAGTTTGTTTCCTGAGATTAGGAGTCTCTTACGTTTTGTCTCCCTCTCTGGTTTCATCTTGTTTCATTTTTTATTCCTTCTCTTCCCCTATGCTCCTCTGCCTTGTTTCTCAAATTCCTCATATCAGAGAGATCATATGATAATTTTCTTTCTCCGATTGACTTATTTTTGCTTAGCATAATACTCTCTAGTTCTATCCACGTCATTGCAAATGGCAAGATTCTATTTTTTATAGCTATATAATACTTCGTTGTGTGTAGTATCATAAATATACCACATCTTCTTTAACCATTCATTTGCCAATGGACATCTGGGCTTTTTCCATAGTTTGGCTATTGTGGACACTGCTGCTATAAACAGTGGGGTGCAGGTGTCCCTTCGGATCACTATATTTGTATCTGAATGAATACCTAGTGGTGCAATTGTGCGTCATGGGGTAACTACGGTGAGTGCTGTGAATTGTGTGAGACTGACGAATCACAGAACTATACCCCTGAAACAAATAATACACTACATGTTAATAAAAAAAAAGACCATTAACGATTCAAACTTGTATTCAAATACCAAAATGGGTGTTCTTTCCAAAATACTATAGATTTTAAGCCTATTGTTTTCACAAGGAGTCTCTGTTAGGTGTTAGGGGAGCAACATGTCTGAATACTCCAGGTCTAGGTGATACTCGCAGGCACTGACCTCTCTCTGAAGCAGCAAACTAGATTTATTACACGCACACATTACACAGTTTGTAGTCCAAAGCTTTAACTACTATGAAAATTTTTCTATAGCTTATAATAAGAACTCAGCTCAAATAAACTAAATATCTTAGATGGCTTTCTTAATGCCCCAGTGAGAAATAAGGATTCTTTTAAAGCAGGTTCTGAAGCTAGTAGGCCACAGGTGGGGCCAGATTTGACCTATATGGATGTTGCTTTCAGCTAGCAAAGTGTTTCAAAATACTGACCTGAGATTTAAAACCCAGGAGATTTCATATGAAAACCTGAATTTGAAACTTCTTTAAAACATTTAGAAGGCTCCAGCACCACTGTGCCCACATTCTCCACAGATCAACACTTGGTGGAAACCAAGTAACAGCCGTCCCCTTCCCCAATTAGATGGGGTCTATACTCTATTTGCCACGATTCCCAACATTTCCTGATGCCTCCTCTGTCCGGAGGCTGTAGGTTGGCTTTAAAAACAAAGAGTATTGCTCCTGCTACCATGTCACCATCAGAAGTTAGATAATAAGAAATGGAATTGGAGGACTATGTTTTCTGTGAGCCTGGAAAAGAGCATGTCTTCCTGAAAATGAAGAGTATGCCCATATATTTAGTGTAAAATGTTTGGTTCCAAACCTTCCCTAAATTTGAGACTTCTTTTTTTCCCTAGTCCTTATCAATTTTGTATATTTTTTCAAAAAACCAACTAGTTTTTACAATGTTTTTACTGTTTTTCTAGTCTTTGTTTCTGCTCTAACCTTTATGATTTCCTTCACTGGTAACTTTGCATTTACTTTGTTCTTTTCTTTCTAGTTTCTAGAGATTAGACTGTTTATTTCAGATCTTCTTTTTTAACATAGGTGTTTTTCACTCTAAACTTGTCTCTTAGTAGTACTTTTGTCATATCCAGTAAATTTTGGTAAATTGTGTTGTCACTTTTATTTGCCTTGAAAAAATTTTAAATTCCTTTTGATTTCCTCTTTGACCCAGTGACTGTTCAGGTGTTACTTAGTTTCCACATATTTGTGAAATGTCCCTCTTTTCTTAGTTATTCAATTCCAGTCTCATCCTGTTATAGTTGGAAAAGATACTAGGTATGATTTTGAACTTAAATCTGTTAGCACTTGTTTTGTGACCTAATATATGATTTTCCCTGGAGAATGGAGAATGTTCTATGTGCACTTGAGAAGAATGCTTTTTTGTGTGTGTTTGTGAAATATTCTGTATATGTCTATTTGGTCCCTATGCTCTATAGTGTGTTCCAGCCCCCGTTTCTTTCTTGATTTTCTATCTGGATGTTTCTTTCATTGTTGAAAGTGGGACATTGAAATCTCCTACTATTTTATCCCTGTCAATTTTGTTCCTTTCAGATCTATCAACATTTGTTTTATATACATCAGTGTTCTGGGGTTGGTTGCACATACATTTACAATTGTTATGTCTTCCTGCTTAATGGACCTTTTTTTTTTTTTTTAATCACATATTACCCTTTGTCTCTAGTGATTTTTTTTCTTTTACTTAAAATCTACTTTATGTGGTATTAGTATAGCTATTCCTGCCTCCTTCTTTAGGTTTCCATATTCATGGATGTGTTTTTCATCCCTTCACTTCCAGTCTGTATGTGTCCTTGAGTCTACAGTGAGTTTCTTTATAGACAATAATCTAGTAAGATCTTGTTTTTTTTTTGTTTTTTTGTTTTTTTGTTTTTTTAATCAATTCAGTTATTCTGTGTCCTTATCAGGGAGTATAGCTCATTTACATTTAAAATGTTTATTGACAGAGAAGGATTGACTCTTGCCAGTTTGCTTACTCCTTTCTGTTTTTCTTGTGTTTATTTTGTTCTTTTTCTTTCTTGTTACTTTCCTTTGAATTTTGTTGTTTTTGTATTGATAGGTTTGGATTTCTTTCTTTTTTTCTTTTGTGTGTGTGTGTGTGTGTGTGTGTGTGTGTGTTTTCTGGTTCCTGAGGGACTTATCTCAAAGTTTTAACACTCTATTTTATGCCAAAACAAGAGAACTTCACTTGCCTATAAGAACTCTACTTTTACTTCCCCTCCCCTATCATATGCTATTAATGTCACAATTGGAATCATTTATTTTATATATCCATTAGTGTAATTCAGTAATAGTTGTTTTTAATACTTTCACGGAATTGAAAGTGATTTACACCTCCCTGCCACACACAGCCCATTATGGTAACACGATATTGTTTTTTCCCTTCGCTAACTTTTTTACTAGACTCCTTTATAAATGTTTTAACTTACAACCTTCCCTCAAAAGCTTTACTTTTGCAACCATATTTCCTGAAATTTTGGGAACGAATAAAGGCAGCCAAGAGGCAACAGCACTGAGGACTCTGTCAATCCTCCATTCTAGTCATCCCTTATCCATCCTAGAGGCACTACCTTTTATTTTTCCTTTCTCATCTGTTTTGTGTGTATACTTATGAACTTTTGCTTTAATACATGAGAATGTAATTAAAATTAAGTCTGGAAACAACCTTTGCAATAATGAATATTAGTATGTACTGTATTATGAAAAATACGACCAGCGTGATCCATGTCAGCACCCAAATCCCAGGGTACTTAATCCTTAGAAGCCCCATAAAGGAGAAATTAGGATTAAAAAATAGAAACAGAATTTAAACAGAGCAGGAAGTAACACCTAGAGAGCCCTTCCTTCACCCTCTCCATGGGGAATTGCATCCAATTCACTTCACATCACGTGAATGTCTACTTGCTGATACCTCTCAAGTTTGCATTACAGCCTTCCTTGTCAGTAGAAATTGTAGCAGGTAGTTAGGATGATGAGCTACATAGGTTGGATTCCCAGCTCCTCCATTTACTAGCTCTGTGACTTTGCACAAGTTTTGTTATTCTCTCTGAACCTCAATATCCTCATGGGATGAGGAGAATAACAGTTATCACTACCTCATATATCTTATTATGTACAAGATATGAGAATAGTTGATGGTGCAGTAACTTCCCAATAAATATAAGCTATTACTACTTCTATTTTTGGTAGAATGGAATGGGGGCATGGATATGCTCTCAAAGACAATAAATTGTTCAAAATGAATCCTTTGGCTGCAAGCCTGATCCTTCTTAGCCTCTTCTATCATAGTAAATAGTACCAGTATCTAGAACTATGCTGACCAGAATTCTGAGGACTACCCTACCACTTTCCCTAATCCTTCAATAGGTAAATAATCATCAGTATAAATATTTTCATTAATTTCAAAATCTTTCATGAATACAACTTTTTCCTCCTTTACCCTTTCATCTCTCCCAGTCTACGACATATTATATCTCATTCAGTCTCCTGCTACAGTCTTCCTCCTACTTCTTAACTTTATCTCCCATCACTCTCTCCTTTTCATTCTTGACTCTAAGCACCCTGGCCTTCCTTGAGTTTCATGAACGAAAAACTTTTCTGCCCATGATTTTCATAGACATAATCCTCTCTGCTTCTGTTGCCCATTCCTATTTACATAGCTGGTTCCTTCTCATGTTCTAGGTATTGGCATAATGTCAAGTCTTCAAAGACTGATTTCATTATTACTTGATCTAAGGAGATTTACCTGCTTATAATTTCCTACTACTGTACCCTGACTGTATCCTTCATGATTATTTGTAATTATACACAGCAATTACAAGAATGGATAGATAGGAATAAATAAATGAAGATACACACACACACACAAAATATGCTTCTTTCTTCACTTATCATTTGCGTTTCTTACTTGACTATAGGCACCAAAAATGAAGTCTTGCCTATTTTATTTTCACCAAAATATCTACAGTGCCAACAGAAGACCTCAATGAATATTTGTGGAATAAATGCATCAATAAAAGGGTTCCCAGACTGAAACCATGAAAATATTCAAAAGGATAAAATGTTCAAGAAAAGTAAAAAATCATAGGTGACCAAAAATGTTTCTGAAACATTTTGACTGCCTATGGATCTTGCACTGTGCTACAGAGATGAAATTTATTGCCAAGAAAGCTGCATTGCTATTTGGTGTTGATGATGTGAATAGAACCTTTGTTACCCTACAAAATTTCTCATCATATCATCATTGTGCTAAATCAGGTCACACTGATCAGACCAATGTAACAATTATTGAAGTATCATAAGAAAATAGTTAAATTGAGCAAGATCTCAACTCTCTAAGACTATCAATATAAATCATAAAGTAATTCTAGGATTATTCTGGCTGTTTATCCAAAATGACAAGTTAACTTGAGCAGGAATATAACTTTCAATTAAAGGTAAAGATATGATTACTTTGTTTTATTTTTACTGACTGCTAAGTATGTTACCATCTCCTCCCATCTAATACCTCTAACACCTCTACCCTCTACTACAGTGGAGCATCAGTAAAAGATGTAAGGAAAGAGAAACATCTCCATGATATATTGTCATAATTTAACAATATATCATAATCTTAGAAGTAGCTACAAAAATTACCTTTCTGGACACTTTCTACCTCCTGAAATAAGAATATTCACTATTTAAAGGACTTGAGTATTATATCATTTCAAATAAGACTTCATTAGTTGGTCACTAATTCAACCACTGTGTTCACTTGGATTGTCTCCGTGCTTATAAAAATTCATGCCTCCAAGCAGAGCATGAGAAGGACTATACTTGAGAGCTACTTTGAATGAAAACAGAGTATTCCTCTCATCGTTCTGTCTTGCACATTATTACTTGAATGAAAACTAAAGAATATTCTTCTGAGGAAAGCAATCACACACTTCTCCCACTCTCTCCCTCGGCTTGTTCAGGCTACTTACAATTTTCCCTGGACACTAAGGCAATGCTTCCAAGTGAGTTTTAACTGAGAACACAGAATCCAAGTCTTCTCCAACTCATACTTTCTAAGAAGATGCAATGTTATGTCAGTGTTTTAGGGCATAATATAAAGGAAGTTTTCTCCTAAATGATTAAGGCCTGACAAGTGCCTCCTCTTAGCCCTGGCACCTTGTTCCTATATATGTTTGCTAGTTTAGTTGCACAAAGAAACACATTTTGGGGAGAAAAAAAAAAGATAAATAGATTTTGCCAGGTTGGCTTTGAACCTATCTTTCACACCACTGTGAAGTGCGCTGCCAGGATGTGCGATATGTAGTTAGAAGCAGCAGATGGAAAGGCATTTTTGAGGGGCTTTTTGATGGTTCTGAATCTATGCAGCATTTACACACCAAAGCATGCTTGTTCATCTGTTATATATTTAGGGATATTTAAACTGTGAACATTTGTCTTCCTTAAAGACTACAAAAGTATCTGGAGACCGACTGACTTACTAAATAGACATAGTAAATTGATCAATAACTAGTTTGACATCCCTTGTTCCCCTGCCCCCTCACTCCCAACCAACTCCTGGCCCCCATTCTGTATTGCCTGGCAGTAGCCTCATGTGGGGCCGCAAGCATCCTATGTCATGGAAAAATGTCACAGCACCCAAAGAAAAATATCCTTCCCATATGTATGTGTGTGTGTGTGTGTGTGTGTGTGTGTGTGCGTGCATGTGTGTGTGTGTGTGTGTGTGTGTGTGTGTGTGTAGAGACTGAGAGGGAGAGAGACAGACAGAGGGCACTTTTAAGAAGCCCTGTTGAAAATGTGGGGCAGTGGGATGATATTTAATGTTGTCTGTACTTCAGCAAAAGATAGAAGTTTCCACTGTCATGGGCTCTCTGCTTAGAAATTTCTCCTAATATTTCTAAATATGACCATGGAGATGATTGCCACCAAAACAAAATATATGTGAATGAGTCATAGGCTATTCATTCTTTCTCTCCAGTTGCATGGGTCTTACCCAGTAGAGACCAATGAAAATAAAACAAAATCCTTGAAATTTAACCCTGGTGCTATGAACTGAATGTTTGGGTCTCCCCCAAATTTTTATGTTGAAGCCTTGATATCCAAGTTTTTGACGGTATCTGGAAGGGAGGCCTTAAGAGGAAATTAGGTTTAGATGAACTCATGGGGGTAGAGCCTCAAGATGGAATTAGTATCTCTTTAAGAGGAGAGCAGAGGGAGTTTTTTCTCCCTCCACTCTGGAAAGGTACAATGAGACAGCCACCTGCATATCACCAACCAAGTCTTTATCAGACAACAAACTTGCTGGACCTTGACCTTCTACTTCCCAGCACCCAGAACTGTGTAATAAGTAAATGTATATTGTTTAAGCCATGAAGGATAAGGTATTTGTTATAGTAGCCTAAGCTAAGACACCTAGGATAAACTGATAGCTACACCTAAAATCCATAGCATTTAAATTAAATGACCGATACTCTCTGAACTAGTCTAGGATCAACCACTTGTGTTTATACATACCCTCCCACCCATTGCTAAGCCCAGGTACCTAAAACTGACAATTTCAGAGGAAGACATCAAAGCAAGAGCAGGCAAGCAGCAATTGATGGTCAACAGAAGTACTGTTGTAATATGATATTGGGTAAGAAGACAAAATTATTGACTCTAAATTGTTCTATGAATTTCTAAATACAAAGATTAATTAAGAGGTTCCCAAAGTTTCCTTCAGCTCTGCATCAGACCGTACTCTGTGCTGAATATTGTGTAAGTGCTACGGAGAATGTGAAAGAAAAGAAGGAAGGACAGCAGAACTCTGAAAACAAGTAAATCCAATTTCAGTGCAACATTAGCAAATCAAACCAAGACTCTCTTCCAGAAAAAAGTATTAATTTTTGACCTTCAAAACCAAGTTTATTTTCTTTCTACTTTGGTCATTGCTTGGGTTCACCACAATTGATACTTAAAGAGAAAGAAATCAATAGATTCAAAAAATCTGTTGTTTGGAACCCATGGGTCTTCTGTGTCAGACTCAGTCTCAGAGAGATGAGAACATTGACCATTTAATCTCACAGCCTAAACTCCAAAACTCCCAAAATTAATTAACATGAACAAAGTACTGAGCACATAGTACGAGTCCCAAAAGAGCCAATCCATAGGTATTAGTCAGTCTCAATCTCTCTTACAGGGTTATTTTGAAGATTCATAAGTGAAACAATATTGCCTGGCATGTATTAGGGGCTCAATAAATGTTAATTTTATCCTTTCTGCCCTTTCCCTTATAGTTAAACAAAACCAAAAACCATGACATTTTTAAAATGTGAAGCTCTGATAAATTTGAAAGAACATTCTGTGGACCCAAGAATAAAAAAATATCTTCTAACTAAAAATAATGTTTGTGAAACTGATTTGCATTTCAAATTTTGGCAGTACACCTATGAAGGGTGTCTCTGGCTCAGAATCCTGGCAAGAGGTGATGAGGACTTGAACTAAGGTGGTGGCAGGAGATTGGAGACAAACGGTTCTAAGAGGCAGAACAGCAGAATTGTCAGGGCTTGAGTGCTGTCGGCAGGCAACCTGGATTCCATCTCAGTACCAACCCTTACTAACTGTGCCATTCAAGCACTTGTCTTGCTTTCTAATCCATGGAATGGAGGGGAGATGTCATCCCTACTGCACCGAAGCATGTGAGAATTAAATGGAACCATATACGTGAAGCACTTTGCATGGCTGCCGACACGTCAATGTGGCGGGTGGCTTGTCGCTAATACACGTCATTCATGACTGCATGCACACTCACAAAGACAAAGACATGCTCTATTTAGTCCCCCTTTGGTCCTTGATCACATTAAAAATCTTCAGTGAAAAGAAAAAGCCCCCTGGAAACCAACCGGGCTATTTGTTCTGTAGAAAAAGAACACAAATTAAAATCTTTCATTTTCCTAATGGAATGTTAACTTGGGACCTAAAAATTTGGCATTTGGTGTTTGAGTCTTGCTTCAACCAACTACACAGAATTGGGATGCCCCAGTTATTGACCAGAAAGCTCAGACTGAACTGAATGCTATTCAATTTCCACCAACGTTCAGTTACAAAAGTACATTTGAGAAAGGGTCTACAATCAACTGGACCCACCCATTCCCCACAAAGTCCTAAGTTCTAGGCTCTGACTCTTGATGAAAGCAGTGTCCTGGTCCCAGGTTAGTTAGTTTTCTATTGAAATATTTTGGTTATATTTATTTTGAAATCAGAATCAGTGGAAGACTAATCTATGAGAAAAACATTTTGCATCATCAGGGAAACTAGACCTGTTATCCATTAAGTTCCTTTATTATCTGTGTGTTAAACCCCACATAAAAATTTCTCTTAGATATGCATTCAGAAAGTCACTCCTAAAAAAATAACAGATTTTGTCCTTATTGTTTGTTTTCAATCAGTAACTATACTGCTTTCTTGCAACTTCTTTGAATATAATAATTAAATTTTTTGTTTAATATAATGTAATTTATAATTAAAGTTAATAAAATTGGTGGAATTATTTCCCCCATTTTTCAACCACTGTTTTCCAGTCATTATGGAAGGATGTCACTAGAGGACCTAGTAAAGAATTGGTACATAATGGGTGGTCAACATTTAATCTATCAATAAATTTTCATTCTCTCTCAGGTATTTTAACTGTCACAGATGAGATTTTACCAAAGCTATCACAAAAAATGTAAGTAAAATATACATGATTCATCAATCAATAAAATAACAGACCTCCGCATATGTCATTATGGTTGAAGTATTAAATAAGTATTAAATAAATATGGGATACTTATTGTGTGATAAGACAAAACCATATGGTATTGACAATGACAGATAAAATCTATTAGTTCAACATATAAGTCAAAATATTGGAAACAGGGGGAACCTGGGAGGCTCAGTTATTAAGCATCTGCCTTCGGTTCAGGTCATGATCCTGGAGTCCAGAGATCAAGCCCCACATCAGGCTTCCTGCTCAGCAGGAAGACTGCTTCTCCCTTTCCCACTCCCCCTGCTTGTGTTCCCTCTCTTGCTGTTTCTCTCTGTCAAATAAATAAATAAAATCTTAAAAAGAAATATTGGAAACTATACTCCTTTGGCTTTTCTTTCTTTCTTTCTTTCTTTCTTTCTTTCTTTCTTTCTTTCTTTCTTTCTTTCTTTTTTTTAATATTTACTTATTTATTTATTTGAGAGAGAGCACACACATGAGAGGGAAGAAGGTCAAAGGGAGAAGCAGACTCCCTGCAGAGCTGGGAGCCCAATGCAGGACTCAATCCTGGGACTCTGGGATCATGATTCAAGCCAAAGGTCGTGGCTTAGCCAACTGCACCACCCAGGTGCCCTTCCTTTGGCTTTCTAAAGGAAGTTTTACATTACATGAGTAGTACTTAACCATTTAAAGAAAAAAGACTGAATTTAAAGAACCACCGGATAGCAGCCAATCTAAAGAGATAGGAAAACTTTAGAAACTCAACTACTTTAAACTAATGATATGAGTGTAAGCACCTTGAAGGCTAGGGCATTGGGTGCTCTCCTGCCCGCAGCTGAGTGTATGAATTGTTATAGCCAGTCAGAAGAAAAATTTACAAGATCCTTCAAAGAGCCTAGCAAAGCACAGATCCTTTAAACTAGCAATCTTGCTTCCCAAAATTTATCCAGAGAGAATAACCTAATCAGTTATGTATCTTTATACAGTTTATCGCTGCTCAGTGAGACTAAAATAAGGAAAAACAAGACTTAGGATGAGTTTCCCTATCTCTGTATTTTCTTCCCAGTACTTAATTTGTTTTTAAGTTTTATTTATTTAAGCAATTTCTACACCCAGTGTGGAACTGGAACTTATGACCCAGATCGTGACCCAGAGATCAAGAGCTACATGTTCTACCAACTGAGCCAGCCAGGCACTCTTCCCCCCAGTACTTAAATTTTTAAATCTGTTTTCACATTTATAAAAGTAAGACCTCTAGAGACTGTTTTGCTATAACTTTGTTTCCTGATTTTTAGTCATATATCCCAACACCATTTACTGACTAATCCGTCTTATTCACAATGCTATCAATAAAACTTTAAATATTACATTTCTTTAAAAAACATATAGTTAGCTAAGTTTCATTCTGCTCCATAGGTTTGCCTTCTATCCCAATGGCAAAACCAAATGGATTTTATTATTATAATTCCTTACTTTTGAAAATATTTACCAATTCAACAAATATTTATTGCAGAATGGTTTACTTATACGGTTTGACAACAGACATATGAGCAAAGAGAGACAAGTGTTGCCATTATGAGGTTTATAATGGGGAAGATAGAGAATATTAAAATCATCTCACAAGCAGATATATGAATTTATAAAATATGAGGAATACTAAGAAGGGAAGGTTCAGAGTACCATGAAAGTATATATTAACTCTGGTATAAGAGATGCTTCATTCCTTCCAATTAATATTTCCTTCCAGAATTTTCCTAACTAAATATATTCCAAAAATGTCAGATATATTTTCAAGTTTTTAAATAAATTCCATCTGGGTTTTGATCAAGGTTGAATTAAATTTGTAGTTAACTTTAGGAAGATTTTATGTACTTACAACATTAAAAATTTATAGCTAAACAAGGTGAGTTTTAACTCTTTTTAAAAAATTCCTTTAGTAAATTAAATTACAAGTTTTGGATAAAACTTGAACACTTTTTAGCAAATTTATTCCCAGACATTTAATTCTTTTTGCTGTAACTGTTAACGTTATCTGTTTCCATATCATTTTCTAAAGGTAGTTATTGTCATACAACATAGCTATATAGTTTTGTGAGTATATTTGATGATCTACAGCATTCCTGGAATATTCTTCACTGTTAGAAGTTCTTGACTGCAACCATTTTCTATTGATTGTCTTGATATTCTCTATTCTCTTCCAGATAGATCATCAAATAATTTTTCTTTCCAATATTCACACTAATTGTTAATATTTTAATTAACTAGACTAATTAGCTCTGTCTTAGCATTGTTACATAAAAATTTAGCAAGTGTATGTGTGTTTTTCTGACTTTAAATGTGATTCTTCTTGTTACACTTAATTGCATTATGCTGCCTGATAGCCTGCTATAAAGTTTATTTATTCAGCTTGTTAGAAAATTCTTCTAATAGAGTAATAATCATTATTACTTATAATAGAGTAATCAGTGTTTTTTCACTGATTAAAATTTACATATATATATATTTTAAAGATTTTATTTATTTGTCATAGAGAGAGAGCACAAGCAGGGGAAGCAGCAGGCAGAGGGAGAAGTAGGATACATACCAAGCAAGAAATCCCATGTGGGACTCGATCCCAAGATCCTGGGATCATGATCTGAGCTGAAGACAGACGCTTAACCTACTGAGCCACCCGGGTGTCCATTATTTTTAAATATATTGACAACATCTGAGGAGATGATCATGCTCTTTTTCTTCTTTTTGTCCTAGAGTTATGGTATCTTACATTAATAAATTTCCTGATATTGAGCTATCCTTGAATAAAGGACAAAACTCTACTTCTGATAATTTACTAAAGATTTTTATACTTTAGGAGAATTTAATCCATACTTAGTTTTTCTTTTCTCTTACATCTTTTACTGATCTTTTCTCTGATAATGGGATTTCTGATATCAGAATAATCTGACTTTCTTTTATAGAAACTTTCCATTTTCTTTTATTCTATTAAAGATGCTAATGGTTTAAGACTTTTCTACTTCTTAAGGTTTTTGAAACAAGTTTTCCAAGAAATTCTAAGTCTGGAAACACAAAAGGAGATGCCTTTGATAATTTAACATCCTCTATGATTACCAATATATTCAAGTTTTGTTAAATTTTTGACAGTATTTACTGGTTGAATGTATTAATATTTGTCAAATATTATTAAATGTATTTTAAAATCAATTTTATTAGTCTAGGTTTGTAATTATATAGTCTTCTCAGATTGAATTTGGAATACTTCTGTCTTCTTTCTTTATTTGTTTTTATTATTTTATTCTAAGAACCAGCTCTTGAAATATTATTTACTATTTGCCCTTATCTAAATTGTTACCATGTTTTTATTTTTTGTAATTGCTTTTCTAGCATATTTTTGCTTGTTGCTTTTTTTCAACTTCTCAAATAGGCTCAGCTAATTTCTGTATTTTTCCCCTTGGTTTTTTGCTTGATCATGTCTCCCTTGGATTCTGTTTTAACAATGAAAACCCTTCAGGTGAAGAATCTTGCACTAAGAATAATTTTTGATTACATGTTGATTACATTTTTGATTACTTTGACACATAGGGTTCTAAGTTACTTTTTATTTTTGAGATAATCTATAACTGCAGCTCTGGTTTATTTATGAATCTATATCTATATATATATACACACACATATGTGTATTTAATGTATATGTATAAAGATGTGTATACATTTAATATCCAAGTTGGAATGTTTTTTCAAACATGTTATTAATTTCTAGTTTTAAATTTTATTATTATTAGCCAATATAGCCTATGCTGGAATTTACTGAGGTTTTCCATTTTTATGAAGAGTCAATGGATACTTGAAAATAAAGTATAATTTCTAATTTATTGGTAATCCCAAATTCTTGGCCATTTGTTGGCTGCCCAGTTTGATAGAGTAAAATAAAGAAACAGATACACCATTTCCTCCACCAACCAACTGCTCCATATCTCTAAATTTACCATTTTTAATTCTCCTTAAGACTTCTCTCTAGACACATCGATTCTACCCTGGCTTCCTTTACACATCTTACTTTTTCCTTCCTGGTTTTGCTTATGTTATTCCTTGACTCTGTTTTATCCAAACAGTATCTCTCCTGATCCACAGTCAATGTTTTATTTAAATCATTCCTCCTTCTACCCTTGGCCTCCTAGAAGCCTCACTTAACTAACCCTTTCACTCCCTTTTGCTATACTCCCTGAGGACATGGATGGCCAACACCAGTGGTTGCCTACTCAACAGTGATGTCTTTTTTTTTTTTAAAGATTTTATTTATTTGACAGAAAGAAAAGCAGCCAGAGAGGGAACACAAGCAGGGGGAGTGAGAAAGGGAGAAGCAGGCTTCCCGCCGAGCAGGGAGCCCGATGTGGGGCTCGATCCTGGGTCTCCGGGATCATGACCTGAGAGGAAGGCAGCTGCTTAACCAACTGAGCCACCCAGGCGCCCCAACAGTGATGTCTTCATTACTGCTAACAGAACTCTAATTTTATTTACAATGAGAATATGCCCAGCTCCAAAGCAGTAGACTCTGATTGGGCTAAACCAATCATGGCACTTCTCTGACATACTTTCCAGATTACCTTGCAGCTAGGAGTGCCTATGGGACTGTTAAAATATTAAGAATTTTATGGGATGTTGGAAAGAATTTGGGAAAGTCTGCCAGAGCGTGTGGCTTCTGAGAAAGCTTTAGCATCCTAAAAAAATGCACCACCTTTGCTAATGTCTTCCTAACTAGAAGGAGGATGTGATAGTTTGTATCTATTAGGAAAATGTTGAGAAAGATACAGAAACACTGGCACTAGTCTATATGCTAACACTAGCAACATCTTATCCCTAACTCCTTATATGAGAAATGCAAGTCACTATTTAAAAAAAAAAAAAAAAAAAGCTATTTTGTTATTTGCAGCCAAGAGAATCCCTAACTGATTCATTTCTGTGTTGCTTTTTAGTTATCCTTCAATTTAGTTATCCTGTATTTTTAATTACCTTAACTTAAAATTACTAATATACAGGACATTCTTTTTCATATAAATAAGCTATGGTCAGAAATCAGCATTTGATGGCATTTAATTATGCAATTAGTTAGCATCACTAGCATTTATAAAGCACTTTCTATGCACCATACAATCCTCTAGGCACTTTACAGATGTTCATTATCTACTGTCCAAAACACTTTAAGAGGCAGCTACTACTATTGCATTCTCATCCTCACAGATGAGGAAACTAAGACACAAGGTAACATATCTTTAAATGGCAAAGCCAAAATATGCACTAAAGAAGTCTGGCCCCAAAACCTGTCTTATTAATAAACATACTACACTATCTCTTATTTAATGAGTAATCTCTACTTTCTAGCTTGGCAATGGCTTTTCACATACATATATACCTCGCAAACGTAAGTATAAGACCATATCCACGTATTCACAACAGGAATAAGAATCCTTTACTACACTGACAATCAGTTTAACAGACGGTGATTCTTTTCCCAGGAAGTCCCTGTTTTGGTAGCTGTGGTCAATCATTGAGTCCCCTTTTCACTGAAAAGATTAATTTCAGCATTTCCCCTCAAAGGCTAGCAAAAACCAGAACTACCGCAATTCTAACTATGAAGACAGTCATTTTATATAAAATAAGATTTGACCTGAATCTTGACCCTTTATTGGACTGAAATCAAAACCTCAACTTTTCCAAAGCTTTGAAAATGAACTTTGGTTGGCTTCCTCTCCTTTGTTTTTATACACCTCTTCACATTGGGTTTGTCCAAGTTGAAAAACTGAATGACAAAAATACCAGAGGGAAGATGCCTTCCAGACCCAGTAGAATCATGAACAGTGGAAATCTAGAAAGAAATCCTGGTTGTCTTTTTGTTTGTTTCTAGTGTCATTTCTAAGTCACTATTGTTTAAATAGAAGATCAAATGTTTGTGTGCCCAATAATATATGTTGTTATGTTGTTATTTTATTATAGCAAAGCAAAATTCTAGACTATCTCACTAACCAACTTATAGTAGAGTGATTAAAGCAGAGTCCTTCCAAACATTACACGCTTTGTGACCTTGGGCAAGGCACTTACCCCTTCTAGCCATCCATAATGAGATCAATAATGGTGCCTACAACTAGGGTTGACATGAATTTTCTAACAGATGATGCTTGCAAAGCATCATCATCATTATCATCACAGCAGAAGCTAATAGTTATATAGTTCTTACTGTGTGTCAGGCTCTAGTCTACATGTTTATGGGTATTAATTTGTCTAATCCTCACAACAATGCTATGTGATAACTACTGTTGTCATCATTTTGAGAGAGGAGCAAATTGAGTCACAGTGAGTAAATAACTTGCCCAAATTGACTGTTTTGAAGTGATGGAAGGGATTCAAACCAGGCAACCTGACCCCCATGTTCATGCTTTTAACCATCATACCATATCATGCTTTCAGAAATAACCATTAAGTTCTTGAAAATAATATATAAATAGTTCTTTAAATATCATGTTAAATACTCAACATAAATAATTTACACATGGATAAGTGCTTATATAAAACCTTTACAAAAACAAAATGACTATAATCAATACTATGTTTTTTATTCAACTAATTATTTTGAGATAATTACACATTAATATGCAGTTGTAAGATATAACAGAGAGAACCCATGTACCCTACCCTCTGCTTTGTTTTACCCAAAGGTAACATTTTGAAAAACTCTGGTACAGTATCAAAACTGGGATATTTATATTTAAACACTTCTAAAAAATATTTTAAAGAGGTAGGGAGAGAGAGCACACATGCCAGTGTGGGGTAAGGGGGAGGGAGAGAGAATCTCAAGTATATTCCCCATTGAGCCTGGATCCCAACAGGGAGCTTGGTTTCATGACCCTGAGATCATGACCTGAGCCAAAATCAAGAGTCAGATGCTCAACTGACTGAGCCGCCCAGGTGCCCCATTATTTATATTCAGGATACAAAACATTTCTATTATCAATTAAGATCCTTCACACTTCTGTTTCATAGCTGCACTCAATCTCCTCCCTCCCCAGCCTCCCTTAACTTCAAACCACTAATCTGTTCTCTACCTCTCAATTTTGTCCTCTGCAAATATACATCTTTCCCAAGGAGGGACAAAGACCAAATAGCTTATTGCCTTTAGGGATTCTGAATGTCCCTTCTGTTTGTTATGGCCTTAGAGTTGCCTATCGAATTTCCTTGATTCTAAGAGTCAGCACAAGTGTGAATGGTGAGAGAAGTGACAGCATAAAAAAGAAAACATAAAGAAAACATAAACAAGAGGGACTCTCTCTTGTTCTTCTATGTCAATCTCCTTCCTACTTTTAACTACTGGTTTTAAGAATTGTTTTATGATTTATAAGCATGAGACACCTCTTTAGAAAATTTTTATTTTCTAAGATCTTACATTAATAAATGTTCATTGTAATAATAACATATATCTTCCCGTTCACATTGTCTTTCATGAAACCATGTAAAGATGTACAGAGGAAACAAAATTCAAAATGGAGTTAGAAAGCAATGCAGGAAAGACTCTCACTTACATAACACTCATTGCAGCTTACGTTACAAACCCCCAACAAGAAGAATGAAGATTTTCTTTTAGTCTGGCAACAACGCAGCCAACGAGAAAGCACCATACCTTAGCCAATGAGAAGCTACAATCCCAAACTCTTGCTCTACCTCCCATAAAGTTTCGTTCAAAACAACCCCTCCCAAACTCCTCCTTTCCTCTATAAAAGATGTTCCCCTGCTTTGTTCTTTGGACTTTATGATTTGCCATAATTTGCATTATGAAAGTTGAAATTCCTCTGCTATTACTGAATAAACTCATTTGCTACTTGATAACCTTTGTGGTTTAATTTTTAAGGTTGATACAAGGAAGCATAAAATATTATCTGGAAATGTCAAAAAGCAGCTCATCTATCCACAGTGAAAGGAACCTAGATTACTAAGGAATTCTGCACAGAAGGATCAAGATTTCATAAAGAATATGAGCAACATGTAGAAATTACCAGTATTTATTTGTGGATTTGGAGCCGTGGGTGACTTACTGTTTCATATTGTCTTATACTTGTATAATAAGCATGCGTTACCCTTCCAATAAAAAAAAAATAGCACCTTTAAACAGAAGCACAATGAACTTTTCCTTATTCTATACCACAGGGGCTGTTTAGGAGAAGAAAATAGGCATCTATATAATGTCTCTGCACCTAGGAATGTGTGTTTATCCTGATCTCTCAATGTATTATATTCTGAAAAACTACTTGGCAAATATTTATTAGGAAAGAGTAATGATGTTATTTACTTTCCCAAATTGGGATTACTCCTGGTTTTATCAATAGACCAGCAAAAATTAACTATCCTGCACAGAAGAATGCTCAAAAGTTGCCTTTTACACTTTACAAAATGTTCATTCTTGAAGACTTTAATTGGTTAAAATTTTACTGACATTGTGTAGGCTATCGTACATGTAAGGTAGAGTGTTGAAATTAGGAAAAAATACTTGACAAGTAAATGTAAGCACTCTGAATTTGTTTATATTCAATAATAAACTATCCTTACATTTTTTCCAGTCTTCATTCCTGTTTGTACAATTCAAGGTTGTACTTTATTTTCCCTTAATCTCTCTCTTTTTTAGATTTAGCTTTATGCTTTGAACTAGTTTGGTGAATAATTAAAAAAATGTAAATAAAAGCATTTTTTCTTTTCTACCCCATCCTCTAATTTGATCCCTGTAAACATCTTTGCTGTTTGGAAAGATAGCTGTAAATTCTCATGTACAAAAAGCATTTCTAAAATGTACTAATTAACCAATCTCAGAGCTCCCAGTTAGAGGCAAATACTGCAGTTGCTAAATAAGAATAAAAATTCAGAGTCATTAATAAATATCAGATTGCTCTAAACTGATTCATGACTAAAGATCTTTGGGAATTCCAAACAAGCTTATCGGGTGAGCACTAATGCCCCAAATAATAGCAAGCAATTCTATCATTCGGAACATTCTACTGATGGCCAATATCTTGTGGCCAGTCCTTTACATACGTGGCTCCCCCCACCTTTGACAATAGCATTTGGAACATCTGTACAGCATTAAAGTGTATATGTTCCCCCTTCAAAGGCAGCTTTCTGTTTTGTTTTGTTTTGTTTTGTTTTTTAGGCCTAGATAGTATGAAGGCAGTCATTTGAAATCTAGCTGATTCTTTTTTTTAAATCTGGAAGTTGACACATGGCAAATTTGCTGATTTATTAGCTCTCTGGTTTTTTTGCCTTGATACTTTGCTAATGACTTTTGTGCGTTCACAGAAAGAAAAGTCACTTTTCTTTTATCTGAGCTTTAGTTGCCAGCAAGTAGATAATCAGTAACTCAAGTCTCAGTAACTTAATAGGCACATTTGATTAAAGTTCATATAAGCCTTTCCCAATAAGTGCCCCGTGAAATGAAGCAAATAAGAGAGCATCCATTTGCTTGGGTTGATTTACCAGGCTCAGCAAACAGAGGTGAAATCAGGCCTCATTAAGGATTATCGAATACAATCTTAATGCTCGCTTGGAATTAGGTAATCATTCAGAACAAAAGAAACTTACAGATTTATATCGTTCACAATCCTGGCAAACTGCACATTTGCTTAACCTTACAACACCTCCAAAAGAATTTTGTCTTAAAAGTGCTGATGGTCAGATTGCAAAGGGATCAAACTTGTTTGCTTCAAAGTCAAATGTTAGCTCTGTGACACAGACTGCTCAACATGATCTAATGGCCCACATTTATTCCTCCACTAAAAACTCCTCCTGGTCCCTGGGACCCCCAGCTTATCATCCAAAGTTTGTGCATTCTGCAGCAAGCAACACGTCAGTGCCCCTCGCCGCTGCCCGAGGCAGTTCGAAGCCCTGTTAGAGTTAACTTAGGAAACATGTAGAATGTCAAGAAAGGGAAGCATCTGGGGGACAGAGAGAGAGGAGAGAGAGAGAGTGTTGGCATCCATTAAAATATATCTACTCATCCAAAAGTGCCCCCACTGTAAAGGGACTATGTGGATGAATTCCCATATTTCTGTTTACTTGTTTAACTAACTATTAAGTGACATAACACTTGCCTGTTATGTAGCTATGTGTATTATGAATGACATAATTATCATAATTCTCAGTTTTAAAAGCCCTCTGTCTGAGAGGTGTTTTTTTTTTCTTTGTGAAAATTAAAACAGTTACTTCGCTACATGCTCTATTGGGATGACTGACAATTGATGAAAACATACAAAGCTCCCACAAATAATTTTAATTTCCATCCAAAATAAAAATGTGTTAACTCCTCATGCCTATAACAAAAATATTTTCATCATGATACTGTTTACACAGATTTAATCAGTTGTGTCACTGGGGTACAGCAAAAACAGCGATGTGACCTGCTGAGACTTCGCACCAGATTGCGATTTACAATCAAGGCAGCAAAAGTCACTGAAGTGCACAGCTCTCACCCCAATTATTAATTAATCAGACCCAAAGAGGTCTCCATAAAAGACACAGTATTCAGCTGTGCATCCCATAAATTTAAAGGGCTCTTCTATTTTTTGAGGAGAAAAGGTGACCTAAGGAGGCGGATCATTACATGGTACCTGTCTTATATACCCGCTCATTGAATTCATTCCACTGGGGGCTTCCTTGTCTGTCCTCTGACCACTCCCTTTTGAAAAGTTCTGAATACAAGATTTCACACTGTGGCAGTATCCCCGCATCCTGAAAATGTCAGTGTGCTGGTTTCTGTGTCAGAACAGCTGACGGGACTACTCTGGGTGTTTCTGTATCTGCACGAGTTCTGTTTTTGTTGCTGTTGCTTTTCTGCTGCAGTGTCTCTAGAAAATAAAGGGCTGTAATAGGTAAATGTGTTTTAAGAGTTTGCTGGGAACTGTGGGGAAGAGCAATCAGTGTAATTCAGTTCAGTTCAGCTTCTACTCAGCTTTACCTATTTGATCCCCTTCACATAGGGGTCAGATAATAGAAGCCTTACGAACAACCCAGTTTCGACAAAAAGATTCCAACTGAGTAGTCTAAAAGAAAACATGCATCGCCAACTTGTTTATTTTAACCATCCTTAAAATAATGAGTTTGATTCTCATTTTTCTTCCTTTCCTAGATAACCTCCTCAACAAGGAACATTCCCTTTGAAGTAAATGGTAGTCCTGGACCTAAAGGAGACCTGGAAAAGGGAAGGAGCAAAATGAGAATCAGGCTGCTGATTTCAGATTCTTGATGTGCAGCCTGGCCAAATGAAAGCTAAAATGATTCGAGTCATGTTGCATTAACCACACATGGTTCTAAATGGACCACCCTAACACACGGCATCAGACCTAAAGGAAGAAGTATTAGGGCTCTCATATCCATGCAGGAAGAACTACCAACTGCAGAAATGGTAACTGTTTCAAGTTTGATCTTGAAGGCTGTAGCCACTTTTGCTTGTAGGGGACTTCTGGAAACCATCCCAAAACAGGGTGTCTTAGAGTAGATCAGGTTTTGCAGAGAAGAGGTATAATGACTGAAGATGTACATCCTTTCTTTTTTAAAAATTTTTTTTTGTTTGGGGGCTCCTGGGTGGCTCAGTTGGTTAAGCGACTGCCTTCGGCTCAGGTCATGATCCCAGAGACCCGGGATCGAGCCCCACATCGGGCTCCCTGCTTGGCGGGAAGCCTGCTTCTCCCTCTCTCACTCCCCCTGCTTGTGTTCCCTCTCTTGCTGTGTTTCTCTGTCAAATAAATAAAATCTTTAAAAAAAAATTTTGTTTGTTTATTATTTGCGAGAGTGTGTGCACATGTGTGCAGAGGGAGAGCAATGGGGAGCAGAAGGAGAGGGAAAGAGAATGTCAAGCAGACTCCCTGCTGAGCTTGGAGCTCCATATTGAGTCCCATCTGAAGACCCTGATGTCAGGACCTAAGCCAAAACCAAGAGTCAGATGCTTAACTGACTACACCATCCAGATGCCCCCGGAGTTGTACACTTTTTTCCTTTTTAAGATTTTATTTATTTATTTGACAGAGAGGGAGATCACAAATAGGCAGAGAGGCAGGCAGAAAAAGAGGGGGAAGCAGGCTCCCTGCAGAGAAGAGAGCCCAATGTGGGGCTCTATCCCAGCATCCTGAGATCATGACCTGAGCCGAAGGCAGAGGCTTAACCCTCTGAGTCACCCAGGCTCTCAGAGTTGTAAATTCTTAATCAAGGGTCGCATTGTATAAATCACAGCTGTGGAAAATATAGGCTATAATAGAAAAATAGGACAGCTCTAAGTCACTAAAATAATTTAAAACAGTTTACTTATCCTTCAGGTCCTAAATGCATATTAGACCCTGAGCAGACGCACAAGGTATCATAAGAATCATGACCTGCTGTGTTCAGTCCTCTGCTGCCATTATGGGGCTGATATAAGCCCCCACACCTCTCCCCTTCTCTACAACCTAAATACACTGAGCTAGATGATCTCTTAGGTCCCTGATAGTTCCAACACATGCCAGATCCACGAGGAGATTAAAAAAAAAATCACCATTTACAGGATGCCTCAGTGGCTCAGTTGGCTAAACAACTGCCCTCGGCTCAAGTCATGATCCCAGGGTGCTGGGATAGAGCCCCACATTGGGCTCCTTGCTCAGTGGGGGTCTGCTTCTCCTTCTGCCCCTCCCCCTGCTTGTGCTATCTCTCTGACAAATAAATAAAATATTTAAAAAAATCATCATTTACAGTATGTACCAATTGAGTATTTAATTAGTAATTGTGTTTCTTTCCTTAGCACACAGAAACATAGCCAAAGAAGTTTGAGCTGATTGATGTTTCTCTCTCATGACTTTCTCTTGAGTAAATGGATATGGGTGACAAGGATGGTGGTATTTCAACAATAATTGTGTTCATATTAAGGATTTGCCATATGCTAAGCACTTTGTTTAATGCCTTCTGTACATTCTTATTATACCTCCACAAATCCATAAAGCTTTGATTATTACCCCAATTTTCAAGTGAAAAAATTGAGGCAAAAGAGGTTAAATGCCTCTCATGTCCATTCACTCCCACTCCAATGTTAGGATAAAAAAAAGTTCTTACCTGCTTTTAACCTCTATAGTATATTATAATTGGAAATGATGATATCACTAGGACTGTTTCTGAGGAGTTACAGTCTTGCCTCAGAAACTGCTAACTAGCAGGGCCACTACCTAACTGGGACCTGTGCAAGACGAAAACGTGGCCCCACTGCCCAGCAAGTCAATTTCCCCTTCCATGGACCTCTGCCCTAACCCACAGCAGATAGGAAACCCCCAGGGATTATACTTTTTGTGCTCGAATGTACTCGGCACCTCAATCAGAGTTGGGCAAGAGGATCCCAGTGGGTCTTCTGCCAAATGAGCCATGGTGCTGTCCGTTGTGATCCCAAAAGCCAAAAAAGTATGCAGTACATGCCTGATCCTACCTTCCTCTGGACTCAGGACCCCTGAGGGTGGAAGCAGAATGTGGCTTTCTCCATCCCACTCACACTCCCAAGAAACTCAAAGCCATCCCAAGGGAGGATGTTGGAGGTTATGAAAGGCAATGGGAAGGAAGATTCCAGCGCTGGGGTCAGGCACAGGCAGGTAAGGATCTGCTGAGGGTAGGAGAGAGATGGTTCATGGAGAGGGTGGAGTCCAGACCTCATCTGAGCCCCAGCATATGTTTCAATGCCTTGTTAATGTCTTTTAAAACACAAATATCAACATAAAACTAAGAATTTCAATGAGGCAACCACAGAGCATTGAATTCCAAGGACTAGACCCTTCTGAGCATGACTCTGGGCATTGGTTGCAGGCCCATGGCCCGGCCTGGCTAGACAGTCATCCAGACTATCCATTAGGCTGCATGTGCATGAGTGGAGTTGGTCACCGAAAGAGAGAATTGGCTTAATATGCACTCAGCATACTGTCCTGACTTCTATGACATGACTCTGAATCATGCTTCCCCACCTATCACTGCTCCCTCCCTTCTCCATCCCTCTTATAAACCTTCCTTGCAGCTTTCCTCTGAGAGAGGGTCACGGAGCAGGTGAGTTAAATCCCAGAAAAGCCATTTGGGGTGTTTGCTTAGTAAAATTTATCCTCAAGGGGTCTTTTCCCTAAGATATTCATATTTAGTACAGAAAATTCCAGATGCAACAAATCTGAAACTTTCTATGTTTCATACCACACAATACCTGTAGTCACGAAATGTAACAGTCATGTTTTTTGATAATTTAGAAAAGTACATTCAAATATTAGAAATTCTATCATATATAAATCATACTATAATTGTGGAACTTTAAAACCATATTCACTATGATAAGTCACAATAATCAGTTACCCATATTTCAATTTCCTTTCTCAAATTTAAGTATTTTGTTCCATTTCTTACTATTTCTTCTGTGCAGTATAGGAAAACCTGATGAAGATTCTTTCTGCTCCAGTGATTCATGATGATGATACTCTTGTGCATAAAGTATGTTATAGTAAATAAAATATATTTACACATAATTCTGTGAGTGAGCTGGTATAAATGTTACCATCTCAGTCTTCTACATGAGGATGAAAGTTTCTAGAAGTCAGAGGAGTTGTTCAAGTTGGACAGAGTGAATGGCTGTGCTAAATGTAGACCTTGGGCTATGAGGGGCAGGCTGCTGCCTCCACCCTTCACCATCTGCCTCTCTCCAGAAGTGAGGTTCGGGGTGAGGGTGAACCCCATCCCTAGGGACCTGCTATAGGTTTGGTGCTTTTCACATGGCCACACTGATTCCTCATGAGCTCTACAACCTCTGAAGTTTTAGCTTTCACTTTTGACATCATCTCCCTATGTTTCTAAAGGCAGAAAATGAAGCCTGTCTAAAGCAGGAGTGAACACAAATTAAGTCACATAAATTAGAATGCAGATCATGTATCTGTAATAGTGGACACATCATGAAAGGTCAGATAATAAAAACAACCCCCGATTGCTCTCACATGAAACCACAGGTTTGAAGTTGAGGTGGGCAATGACATGTGCTTCATCTCTACTGGGACAATAGTAGGCTTTGTCCCTCCTGGTGTCCAGTTCTAACAGTGAAATGACTATTGTTCAGTAGGAAGGGAGCCCGGCTTCTGAGAAGGCACGTTAAAATCAGATTCTAGACACAGCTTTGGCATAGACGTATTGAAGGCAAAAACAGAAATGCAGCTTTCTCCACACCATCTATATTAAAAGGTTTTTGGCTATCAACCAGAATTTTTAATGAGTGAAAGGGAATTGTGTATCACTGTGAATGCATAAAACCACTCTGAAGCACTTTTCATAAAACAAATTACTGACATGCTTCGTTTCCTTTTGCTCTCCACAAAAGAAAGAGTTGGAAATGCTTCGAAACCTTGCCTACCATGGTAAGATGACTTCTTTTAAGTATGACTTGATAAAGTACAATGCTTCAGCCAATTTTAAGTACAGCATCCCCCTCCCTCTCCCACCATTAGATCTTTAAAGAATACTGAAATGAACTTCTAGCTGATGAAAGCAGCTGGGTTTTGGAAGTAGAAGGAAGCAGAAGGCCCTACTCTCTACTCTTCTAGGCCCTGAACAGTAGCTGACCAAGTCCCAAGGAATTGCCTGACAGGCGTAAAGGAAGCATAGCACAGAATGGTGTGAAGCACACTAGATATAAATCATTGTCCTTCCCTTTCACACATATTTCTGTGCTCCTTGCCTTTGGTTTTACTAGAATGTTTAAAAGACATTCTTTTCATATTCATTTTCATTCATGAATTTCCCAAAAACCACTTTAACTTCTCAAGATGAGAGCATGTATATTCTGGGGAGTTTATGTTACAGTTCTGAATATGCAATATTAACAGGTATTGCTTTTCTTCAGTTTGACAATTGTTGTTGATCAGATTGTTTTGTGTTGTGTCTAATGTTGTGTAAGCCTATGATTTTTAATTAAAACTAATCCATGCGGGACGCCTGGGTGGCTCAGTTGGTTAAGCCACTGCCTTCAGCTCAGGTCATGATCCTGGAGACCCGGGATCGAGTCCCACATCGGGCTGCCTGCTCGGCGGGAAGCCTGCTTCTCCCTCTCTCACTCCCCCTGCTTGTGTTCCCTCTCTGGCTGTGTTTCTCTCTGTCAAATAAACAAAATCTTAAAAATAAATAAATAAATAAAAATAAAAAAAAATAAAGAGTGGTTACTTTAAAAAAAAAAAAAAAAAAAAAAACTAATCCATGCTATAATAGAAAACCACAGTGTAGTGTTATTGTAGCATTTAAAAGAAAGAAAAGATGAACCCGACATTTAAAAAAAGAATTTGATACTAATTCATATCTGACAACTATCCATGAAATCAAGCATAAGGCTATTTCTATTTCTTATTTTGTCAAATGCATGGCTATTCCCGTAATATTGGTGGGGGTAGGGTGGGGAGGAAGAGCCTTTAAACTCTTCCTACCCTTCAACAACATAACAGGGAAATAAAATGCACATCTGTAAATAAATGCATCATTAGATTCTCATCAATTTGTAAGCTTCACTTGATGTATGGCTAAAATAATCCCTCACGGAAAACTAAAGAAGTATTTGTTTCCAAGCACATGCCAAATAGATGAAGGGAGGGGGTTGGTGGGTGGGGACCAAATTATTTAAATGAAGAATTTTGCAGATGCTACAAATATCTTTTACAACGGTCCAGAATGAGGAAGTATTTTAAGTACATTGTTACCAATGTATTCATTAACAGAGAAGAGCTCTGGACATATTAAAGGAGCCCAGTAAAACAACTAATGATGCACTTGAGCAGTAACAGGTTGTCATTAGACCAGCATCTGCTCTCATCAGAGTTAATTATTCAGTTGCTTTGTTTCCCAAGTAGGTGTCTGGTAAAATTTAACAGAATCTTAATTAAAACATATTTTCAAACTCCTTGGATGCTCATCTCATCTAAAGAAATCAAGACAATTTCCACCATAAACATCAAGCTTCAGTTGAGCCATCAAACGGAAGAAGGAACTTAGTCAATGTAAGTTGCTAGGTATTAACTATTGG